>JADBJO010003764.1:32500-42500 GCA_016801955.1 Conus betulinus
ATAGGGTACCAGAGTACCCGTTCAAGTGAAGCCATACTCCTCAGCATGTCCGTCCGAACTCCTTTTTTCGGACCGGTCATCGGCCTCAAACACATTGGGAGTCTGAAAGATACTCAAAATGACAAAGCTTATATTTCTTCTCATTTCGAAACCAACGAATTAATATCCTCCCATCTTTACATGGAGACTAATAAATTGATGCATTCTTACCCTAAAAGTAACCATAGTTTAGGCTTTCACACTTTTCCAACTTATGTTCTCAAATTTCATTGTTGACAATTTAGAGAGAGAAAGAAAACCCTTGTAATTTCAAAGGCTAAACTCGTGCGAAACAAGAAAGTAATTACAACAAAGGACATCAAACTCGACTGAAAATCTTAAATAAATGTCAGCGAACCGCCCAGAGAACGTGGACAAACGAGTCACAAGACAAAAACACAACGCGTTTCGACCTCTAGGTCTTCTTCAGGTGAAACAAAAACGAATAAAATAACGAAAATTCACTTAGCTTTGATCGCTTCGGCTCGCTTCAGAGTTCAGCGCAAGGAAGAAGGCGTTGAATGAGAATGAGGCTGTTGGAAGGGAAATGATGTGTGAGTTGAAGTCGTAATGTGAATATGTGGCCCCTCCCCCTCCCCCTCCCCCCCCAGTCAGTATGTAAACCCATCCCCTTCTTCCTCCTCCCTCACAGCATCAACACCTTAAAGTTACATGTACCAACCCACCACTTCAATCTCAGCCCACAATATCTTCCCACTAAACACACATGCTATCATATCTCCCACTATTTACCCTACACATAACTTATAGCTATCTTCCTTTCCCTTCTCACCACGCCCTCTCTATTTCTCACATCAGTCTATTGTTTATTCAGATACTTGTCCACTCTGTTTCCTTCACTTCATTTGGTTTTGTTTTATTTTCATTCACTATTTCTTCAACATGAACTCCTGTTCCATCTTCCCTCTTTCCTGTGCATATGTTGTAGAAATGTTGATAACTATGCGCCCCCCCCCCCCACACACACACACACACACACACCACACACGCTCTCTCTCTCTCTCTCTCTCTCTCTCTCTCTCTCTCTCTCTCTCGCGCACACACACACACACACACACACACACACACACACACACACACACACACACACACACACACACACACACACACACACACACACACACACACACACACACACGCATGCACACACGCATACACACACACACACACACACACACACACACACACACACACACACATATATATATATATATATATATATATATATATATATATATATATATATATATATATATAGAGAGAGAGAGAGAGAGAGAGAGAGAGAGAGAGAGAGAGAGAGAGAGATTTGCCACCTTTTTAAAATTTAATTTACTTATTTGTTTATCTAATCAGTATACCTTTTCTTACAACTGCATAACTAGTATTACAAATGTCATATTTACTACTTTCGTTAATGTAATCAATATTCTTTAAAATATTTCTAACATTTCAGCTTACCACTTTTCTCAGCCTCCTATATCATCACTACCAATACTGTAGAGTTACAATCACAATTATTAACAAAACTATTACTGTAATTATTAATATACCTATTGGATTCCATCCTTCCCATAACTTATATCTTCTGTTTCCTTTCTGTTCTTCCTGTCCTCCCCTCTCCCTCCTCCCCTTGGATGTTGTTGTTGTTGCTTTTGTTTGTTTGTTTGTTTTTCCTCCTTAATATCAGAATTAATACCTTTAGTGCCATAAATATTAATTGTTATTTTTTTATTTTTTACTTATTTTTATTTTCATCTATTTATTCTATTACCATCATTTTTCAATTATTATTTCTACATTTATTATTATTATCATTATTATTTTTTGTTAATGTTTCAGTTATTTACTTATTTGATTATTATAAAAAATGTATTTCTAAATATATTTCTGTATCATGCTTTTATTACCTTAACCTTTACTATTGTTGTTAGCAGTACCATTCAGTAATAATATTGCTAGTATTGATACTATCAACACTAGTATTGACATCACCATCACCATCGCCTTCGCCTCTGGGAGTGTTGCCACGGCAACCCTGCTGTTTATGAATCCTCTAACCCACTCTCCTTTCTCCCATACCCATACTTATTGACACCAAGATTGGTAGTAATCTTGTCTTAATTTTCTTTTTTAATATTTTTACCATTATTAGTATTCCTATCAGTAATATTATCATCATCATTACGACTTTGACTCACATTATTTCCCTTCCAACCGCCTCATTCTCATTCAACGCCTTCTTCCTTGCGCTGAACTCTGAAGCGATCTGAAGCGATCAACTCTGAGTGAATTTTCGTTATTTTATTCGTTTTTGTTTCACCTGAAGAAGACTTAAGAGGTCGAAACGCGTTGTGTTTTGTCTTGTAACTCGTTTGTCCACGTTTCTCTGGGCGGTTCGCTGACATTTATTTAAGATTTGTTTAGAATTCCGCCTGCAGTCGTCTCACTTTGCAACTAGATCTACGACTGGAAATCCGCGCAACATATGCAGGGAATCTGTAAATACTCAAGCTGGGGAAGCTTATAAATTATATTTTACAGAATCCAAGTTGCCAGAACTACCCAGAAGGCGATATGCCACAGACACGTTTCAATGGCACATTTGACAGACTGGTCCTGGGACCTAGGTCTTTCCGGATCAATGACTCCAGGGGCGGTCCCATGAGAGAGGCGTCGTCAGGTCCTGAATATAACAGAGCTACAGACTTCCCTGAATGGAGAAACAGGTGACCTTCCCCATCTCAAAGCTGCCACAACGAATTTGGGTTGGTGGTTTAGCCAGCAGAGGCCGTTTCAGGAAGCAACGAACTTCAGAGAGTTGAACAATTGTAGTGGCGAACTTCAATCGCGTTCGGAAATGAAGTCCATTTTCACCCTCTTTCCCCCATCACCATTCCTCTTTCCAGTCTCCAGAATGAAGATGGTCCAGTCTGATAGACGGGTTTATTCTAAAGGGGAGAATCACACTGAGGGGTTCCGCAGAGAAAAAAAAAACCCTCAAGTGTGCCGTGTTTGAGTCCCACACGTTACAAGCTAATTCTCTGTGCTTCAAGCAAAGAATTATCAATTCGCAGGAAGGAGAAAGAAACTGAAATTATAATCGTCAGGCCTCTTCAGACCTTCATAAAATTGTACCCTCTATCCGCGTGGCAAACAGAGAAAACAAGTGTGTGATGTGTGTGTGTGTGTGTGTGTGTGTGTGTGTGTGTGTGTGTGTGTGTGTGTGTGTGTGTGTGTGTGTGTGTAATTTGTTGGGTTTGTGTGAATACACACACGTATCAGTATACATGTGTGTACATATATGTGTGTATATATGTGGGTCTTTGTGTGTGGGCGTGTACGCATGTGCGTGTGTATAAACATTTGTGCGTTCATGTGTATGCGTGTATGCGCACGGATTATTCTTAACCGTTGCGAAGAAGCTTGTCCCCATGTCCGCCTTTGCCACGTGTGATTGGAAAAACACATTTTCCACTTGTCCCCATGTCCGCCTTTGCCACGTGTGATTGGAAACACATTTTCTAATTGTCCCCAGGTCCGCCTTTGCCACGTGTGATAGGAAACAAATTTTCTAGGCGATCCTTGTTCAGGCGGTTTGTCAGCAGGAGCTTCTCTCCATGGTGACTATGAAGGCCATCCTAGAGAACCATGCTTGCTCCTGAAGTTCTGAGTGGAGACAGATATGTGTAGAGCAGACGAACAATTCTGTACAGAAAATCATAATGAATAAAAGAACGTGCAAAAATTCCTGTATCTGAGCTTTTTCACCTCTTTTACTTGATGGGAGTCAGCTGAAGTCGATCTGTGGAACTGGCGATTTTTTGAGTTACGAGCTGCAAACACTGTCGAAATAGCATTCTATTTTAACTTTTTCTGGTTGTCTGGATACAAAATTGTTGTTTTTAAATGATCACTACACACACAGCGAGCAACTCTCAGACTCCACTTACGGATTATTCAAGTGGAGGCGGAAACCCATGTTCCGTATTCAAACCACAGACCGGGGCTTCTATCGCGTTGCAGGCGAGTGATTATCCACAGGGCCATCTTTGCACCTTGTGATGCTGTAATGACTGGTATGATACACCAAGGCATCAGTGCATCAGACGTTCATAAATACGTCTTTTTCCACCATGCAGTGTCTGGATGGCTGGTTTAACGCATCAAAAGGATGCGGGCATTGACATCCATCAGATTGTCTTTTCCACCATGCAGTGCCTGAGTGACTGGTGTAATACATCACAGGATGCGGGCATTGACATCCATCAGAGGTCTTTTCCTCTAGGCGATGCCTGAATGACTGTATGATACACCAAGGGATCAGTGCTTCGTCATCCAGCCGTCGTCCTTTTCATCATGTCAGTCCCGAAGTACCGGTATGATACACCTAGACACTAGTGCAACGGACGGTGTGTGTGTATGTCAACAATAGATGGTGTGACAATGCTAATGTGACTGTGAGGGGAATTCGGACAGTTGTTTTTAACAGTTGTTTATGCTCATCCTGCTGCCAATGTGTCATGTGCCGCTGCCCATGTTGTTGATACTGTGCAATTTCTTCAGTCTATCTCTCCTGATGCACCCAATTTTATTCTTGGTGATTTTAATAACTGTAAACAGAAGATTGACTCTCATCCTTCCATCTTTAAAAACAATATATTACCTGTTTTACTCGTAAAAAACAAAATGCCCGATCTGTGTTATGGCAACATCAATCACGCTTACAAATCTGAACCCCTACCCCCTATCGGAAAATCTGATCATGATGTAGTCCACCTCATACCCGCATATAGACCTAAAATTCAGACAGAACCCATCATAAAGAAGAAGGTTAAGGTATGGGAGCCTGACAGTATTTTGGAATTACAAGGATGTTTTGACTGACTGTACTGACTGGGACCTTTTCTTTGAATCCTCTGTCAATATCCATGAAGCAACAGATCATATCAGAATATATCATGTTTTGTCAAGATTTAATCATTCCATCAAAAACAATCAAAATTTTCCCTAACAATAAACCATGGGTAACGAAGCCACTGAAAAAACCGTGTTAAATGAAAAGAAAATTGCCTTTCAAACAGAAAACAAAATGGAACGTAAGAAAGTCCAAATAAAAACTGAGAAAGGAAATACGCTCAGCCCAAACAAAGTACAAAGAGAAGGTTGAATTGCAGTTTCAGTGCGGTAATATGCGGAACGCATGGCAAGGTCTAAAGAAATTAACTGGTCAAACCAAATCCCATCATCACTGTGCCTTACCAAAAGAACAGCAACAACAATTCGCTAATGAACTCAACAAATTTTACTGTCGTTTTGATGCCCATGATTTCACCGATGCATTGGGAGTGATAAAAGAGGAAATCAAAGCAAAGATAGAAGATGAGATCATTATAGAAGAGATACAACAATACTTTCAATGTTTAAAAGACTAAATATCCAAAAGGCGCCTGGACCAGACAATAGTAGTAGTGTATTACTCAAGAACTGGATCTCAACTCTGTCATGTCTTCACTAGACTATTCAATTGGTCTATTAAAACTTCAACTGTCCCTTCTCTCTGGAAAGCCTCAGTGATCTGTCCTATACCAAAAAAGTCTAAACCATCTTCCCTCAATGACTACCGCCCAGTCGCTCTAACATCCATTGTGATGAAGTGTTTCGAAAGAGCAATACTCAGTCACCTCCTCACTGACACACAGTCAGTCATCAAGATCCTTATCAGTTTGCATACAAACGCAACAGATGCACAGACGATGCCACTCTCACACTTTTACACAACGCTTACACTCACCTGGAGAAAACAGATTCTTTTGTTCGTATTCTTTTTATTGATTTTTTCATCAGCTTTTAACACCATCCAGCCTCATCTCTTAGCGCACAAACTTTTATCCTTAAATGTCAGACCCAGGCTTATCCTGTGGATCACATTTCCTCATCTCCAGATCCCAGTCAGTGCGCTATCAATCTGTCATGTCATCTGTCCTCTTTTGCTCCACAGGTTCCCCTCAAGGTACCCGTTTTCTCCTGTCCTCTTTACTCTGTACACCAACGACTGCATTGGTACAGAAGAAACACCAGTCATTAAATATTCAGATGATACAGCCCTTGTAGACCTTTCCAATTCTGATGTAACATATTTTGATGAAGTTGAGCGTTTCAGCACCTGGTGTAAAGAAAATTATCTTGAGCTTAACGTCAAAAAAAAAAACAAAGGAGATGATCATAGATTTTAGGAAAGCGGAAAATTATGTGCCTGATCTTTACATTGATGGAGAAAAAGTGGAACGGGTAGAGGAATACAAATATCTGGGCACAACATTAGACAATAAGCTCACTTTCAATACACACACCAGGTCCGCATACAAAAAAATGCCAAATTAGAATGCATTTCCTACGCAAATTGAGGAATCTGCATGTCCAGCCAAAAATTCTTAAAACATTTTACAGGTTTTTTTATTGAGTCTGTCTTGACTTTTTCATGCATTTGCTGGTATGGAAATCTTAATTTGAAAAACAGCAAACTCTTGGATAGCGTTGTGAACATCTGCGGCAAGATTGTTGGTGAGAGACAGGAGAGTATGAGTGAGTTGTATGAAAGGCGTGCGGTCAACAAGGCTCGTGCGATTGTTAGTGACAGTGGGCATACGCTTGCGCGACAGTTTGTGCTCCTTCCATCAGGCAGACGATTTTTTGTGTTCCCAGAGCTAAGCTGATGCGCACAAAAAAGAGCTTTGTGTTCAAATCCATTGTTTTTTAAACAAACACAGCGTGTAAGAAGAGGCGATGGATCACCTGTGACACAAGCATGTGTGCGCGGGTGTGTATGTGTCCGTGAGCAAGCGGGAAAGTATAGATGCTGGTGTGTGGTGTGGGTTTGTGTTTTATGTGTGTGCATGTCCTGGAACAGTGAGGAATAGAAATGTCTGGAATATGTCTATATAATGATTTTTAATGATAAATCACCTCTCTCTCTCTCTCTCTCTCTCTCTCTCTCTCTCTCTCTCTCTCTCTCTCTCTCTCTCTCTCTCTCTCACACGTGCACACATTTATGTATATATAATCAAGAGTGGCTGAGTGTGTACTTTATTTGCACTACCAAAAGGAGAAAGATTGAAATTCCCATTTTGGTGTTACACGCATGTTTTATTGTTTGTAAGTAATTTTAATTTCCAGTGTCACGTTTCTTTCCTTTGTCCCTCCACACTCTCCCATAAGGGGTCCAGAGCGTGAGCGAGGTTCCCATTGCAGGAAAATCATAATGTCTGACGGGGCCGTTCTTGAGACATTAAAAACCAGATCAGACGAGTCCTGCAAACAATACCTACATTGTTAAAACAGCACCAAGTCTCTGTCAAAACACACACACACACACACACACACACACACACACACACACACACACACACACGCGCGCGCGCGCGCGCGCACACGCACGCACGCACGCAACCACACAAGCACCCCCCCCCACCCACCCACCCACACATTCTCCATATCAAATATTTAGCATGAATAGTCCCAGGTAACGGAAGCCTGGTGAATGAGTGAAAATCGACAGGATTCATTTGGAATACTCTGTGATTAAAGCAGTGAGATAACATCAGAGAGAGAGAGAGAGAGAGAGAGAGAGAGAGAGAGAGAGAGAGAGAGAGAGGAGGGGGGGAGGGGGAGAGACAGGGAAGGAGGGAGGGAGGGAGGAAGAGGGATGGCAGGGAATTCACATTCTGCTTGGATAATAGATGAGGTCCACTGGAGAGAGGCGAATCAAATGTTAGCTGACTGAAGCTTTGGCTTTCGCTCGCGTGTTTATTTGTTTCGGTTGGTAAGTGAACGGTGAGCCTTTCCCGATAGACCACAACGGCAGTTCACACCATAGAAGGCCATTCACAGGCAACGCATTAGGAGATCGAAACTACTAGGCACATTACTGTTTGTCTCTATTCCCTGTATGGGAATCGTGGCTTTCTTTCTGATCTAAAAGGTTATAAATGTGCAGTGTTTGATAGTACACTTCATTCGGATGAGCTATGCGTTGAAAGTGATTGAGGCAAATCAAACATATTTCTGTGATAGGGATGGTGGAGATGATGTACACATAGGAAATGTGTATGCACTTTGATAAGCATGTTACACACCGGGTTTTGTGAACACATTCCCTATTCGTAGCAAGGTAGCAAAGCAAGGTGGGTGTACACACTTCAGCGCCGATCACCACTGGTTTTAATTTGTGTTTTTGAACACATCTCTAACCAATGAAAATGAAAGCAATCGACATCCATAGAAAATCAATGTCATAAATTACAGTAGTGTTATTTTTCATATCATTTGAACGAAGGAGGCTTTGATGTTTACCTACCCAGACAAACAGCATGACCACTTTTCAACAGAAACTAGCAACAAATGAGAGTACCAATGTCATAAGTTACAGTGGTGTGTTTTTTTTTCTTCCTAATATTGTTTAAACGAAGAAGGTTTTGATGTTAAACTTCTCAAACAGCATGGCCACTTTTCAACAGAAATTAGCAACAAGTTTACCTGTAACTAACAAGTTCATAATGTGAGTCCCCCTCGATCTATGTAGATGCATACATGTATACAACATAAACACACGTCATGGAAGTCTGTCGCAGAAACCTCAGGCATCAGTGACACACAGTAGGTATAGAATAACTGGAACACGATCCAGTATTCTGTTGTTACAAGGACTGCGCTTCCTGTCCAGACGTTTCGACTCTCGCTCATCGAAAGCATACATACCCCTGTAGACAGCTTAGCTCCAGATACTGTGCTGTGACGCCACGAATGCCAGGCCAGCAATGGGAGTGTAGTGTGCCCCTTATTGCACTAACAGGTTTTTTTTTCCAATTTGTGTTTTTTGCTTGTCGTTTGTGTCACGCCCATGGTATGACTTCTATGATGGTGATTCTGGCTCCGCATCCACAGCCACACCCCAGCTTGTCTCACCTTAGCCCTGGCACCACAGAGGGCGGTCAGTGTCAAGTCGTCATGAGGCAACTCGCCAAAGAAGACACGACACAACCGCCGAGCTACTTTGACGGTGTTCAGTGATGCCTATTCTAATCCAACATACGCAGGACACCATCTATTAAGCCCTCTGCCAGCGAAAATGATTGCTTAGTCACGGAGCCAGCGTGAGTGAGAGTCACGCTCCGGAGAGCGCCACTACATCTGTCCATCAAGACCTCATGAACTTGCCAAGATGAGCGACTTCGCCAGGAACTCCCCAAGAACTTAGACGTAGAGAGGAAATCGAGACTGAAGTCACCATGACAGCAGGGCATGAAGAGCCACAGAATTCGAAAGGCTGTTTGTGGATTTTTTTTTCCCGATCGATGTGGGCTAAAGGTTGTGGAGGTGATACTACTGGAGTTCCATTTTGGTCTGAGATTGCATGACAGGGTTCTACTCCATACTTATTCTCATGATATATTCCAGCATTAACCAGGCCCAAAAGACACAGATACCTGCAGTGCTGGTCAGGAAATTTGAGCAACCCTGTCGGAGACACATCCATTGAGTGGATGAAAATTGATCGTGTTGCCCCATGCCCCCCAGTGGAGCCTTTAGCCAACTCATCTCTGGGCAGGTGCACGCCGGGACAGAAAACACATCTCATAGATAAATGGCCCTGATTGGAATCGAACCCACTGACTTCCAAGCCGGAAATCCGCGACCATAACAAGTGCGTCACAGCAGCGGATGATTTTTTCCAATTCGATGCCACCACGAAGATGATCATTTTTGACAGTCGGTTGTCTTTCATTCTGATCATATAGAGAGTGGTAGAACCTTAAAAAATTGAATTTATCACTTTTGTTTTAAAGGAAAATGAAGAAAAAAGGAATCAGCAAAAAAGTTGGTGACATCAAACAAAACTGACTACAAACGAATATTCTCTTTTGTTTGTTCGGTCAGTTGGTGA
>JADBJO010003764.1:47500-52500 GCA_016801955.1 Conus betulinus
ATCACCACAACAACAATGATGATAATAATAATATTGATAATCAATGGTAATGAGAATGTTGATGATTATGATGACAACGATGATGATGATGATGAAATAATGATACTAATAATGATGATGATGATGATCATCATCGTCTTATCATCATCATCACCATTATGATTAATGATTATGATACTTATAATGAATAATAAACGAAAGTAGGAACTAATAAAGAAATACATTAAAAATATACATATACTGCAAAATAGTGATAAAAGAATTCGGAAAAGAGCGAACAATAGACATATGAATAGATAAATGCATTAATCAATAACTAAACGAATAGATAAATGGATGAATGAAAAGATATAATAAAAGAAGAAGAAAATGCAATATTTTTAAATGAATAAATGAGTACTAAATATCTGACAAGTAAAAAATCTTCCAAATAGCGTTTCCACTTGTCAACTCAAAAAACCGATTTTTTTTTCAAATGTACATGTTTTCATTCACTTAGATGTTCAATCGTGGTTTCATTAGTCTTAATTATAATAATAGTCCTAATAATATTGACACCAACGACACCAACAACGAACACAACAACAACAACAATAATAAAAAGTAATGATGATGATGATGATGATGATGAAACATAATAGTAACAATGATAATGATAATAATGATCCTCCTACTCATTATCATCATCACTGTCCGTTATTCTTGTTTCTTCTTCTTCTTCTTCTTCTTTTGATTGTCGTTGTTGTTATTACTTCTATTGTGATTGTTCTTGTTGTAATTAATATTATTGGTGGTGGTGGTGGTGGTGTTGTTGTTGTTGTTATTGTTGTTGTTTTGTAAATCTTTGCTCATATATTAATTGAGTTACTTATTTTTGTTTCATTCCATCGTTATCATGAAGTCTTCAATACATTATGCTTATGTCACGAATCATTGCTCACTCAAGTGTGTGTGCATGGGTTCTGTGTAACCGAATTCAGATAGAGAGGTGGACAGACAGACAGGCAGACAGAAAGACAGGCTGACAGACAGGTAGGCAGACTGACCGATAGATAGATAGAGAGACAGACAGACAGACAGACAGATTGATAGAGAGACACATGCATAAATACATATATACAAACATAAAAACATACATACATACATACATACATACATACATACATACATACATACATACATACATACATACATACATACATGCATGCATGCATGCATGCATGCATACATACACATACATAACATTTACATAGACAGATACAGAGAGAGACTTAAAGAATGACAGACTGACTAGTCAGTTCCAACATAGATAGACATATAGACAGACAGGCAGACCTATAGACAGGCAGCCCAACAGACAGGGAGACAGACTGGCATACGCACAGACAAATCGATCGATCGAGCGATCGGAAAAAATAGATATGCAGACCAACCTAACTGTTGTACATAGATCGATCGATTG
Source organism: Conus betulinus (assembly GCA_016801955.1). Lineage (NCBI taxonomy): Eukaryota > Metazoa > Mollusca > Gastropoda > Neogastropoda > Conidae > Conus > Conus betulinus. Next base: position 48,963 of record JADBJO010003764.1, read on the forward strand.
ATCAGTTGATCAATCAAAAGAAGATTAGCGAAATCGATAGATAGGGAGATACAGACAGACAGACAGACAGACAGACAGAGAGAGAGAGAGAGAGAGAGAGAGAGAGAGAGAGAGAGAGAGAGAGAGAGAGAGAGAGAGAGAGAGATGCATGTATTTTACAGCGGATAATTCCTCTTTACTCTTTTGTTCATTTTGCTCTCTTTTCCTTCTGATGTTCGAGTTGGATTCGTTTTTGATTGTCTCAAAGGGGTGCTAAACTAGAGAGGAACACACACACACACACACACACACACACACACACACACACACACACACACACACACACACACACACACACACACACACACACACACACACACACACACACACACACACACACACACATCAATGACGTAAAATGCAATTGCGGTGAAAAAGTATGAAATATACAAATACTTCGCAAATGTAAGCTGTTGAAGCATTTTTTTCTTGATTTCTCTGAATCTTCAGCGGGGGTGAAACTTTCTCTAAAATTTCTCACTAATATGCGAGATTGAATCAGCATTCAATCAGAGTTTGATTTTGAATCAGCATTCAATCAGAGTTTGATTTTTTTCTTACCGGTAATGAGGCGCAGTTTCTTGTATCTTTTTTATGTAACCTCGATGTTTTGAGATTGTTACAATATTATTTTTGTTATTGTGCTTTTCTTTTGTCTAAGATCATATAATGTGAAAAGACATTAAACGGGCACACACACACACACACACACACACGCACACACACACACACACACACACACACACACACACACACACACCACACCACACCACACACACACACACCACACACACACAAACACACACACACCACACACACACACACAGAGAGAGAGAGAGAGAGAGAGAGAGAGAGAGAGAGAGAGAGAGAGAGAGAGAGAGAGAGAATGACAATGACAATGACAATGACAATGACAACGCTTTATTGACAATAGTTAAATAACCCTTATGCCAAGAGAGTGCATGCGCAGTTTCCCCCTGTTTTGCCAAACTCTGCCAACAATAGAAAAATGCAAATAAAAAAAAAAACGTACACGCAGAAAACAGTTGAACAGTACTAATAACTAGAAAGTGAAGAAAAAGACCATTCATCAAACAATATTCTCATCACAATAAAGATTTCATTGATTATGATCTACAAACACAGCCAACATATCAAGTTTTTTTTTCTCTCTAAATCGAAAAGCTTCCGCTACAAACTTAGCAAATGAGTTTACAATGTCTACATTTTCAGAGGATAAAGTACCAAAGAGAGGTTTTGAGTTTGACCGAAAAAGGACTTAAAAGCAGAACAACTATTTCTTTTTTTTCTCTCTCTCTCTTTTTTTTTTTTTTTTTTTTTTTTTTTTTTTTTTTTTTTTTTTGCTGTCCCAACTTGCGCCACCTCAGAGGCAGTGCACCCACGCCGCTCATTCCGACCCCGTCCACAGCCACAGCCCGGCTGATCCCGCCGCAGCCCCGGCACCGGCAATCCACAGGGAGCAGTCAATGTCAAGTCGTCAAGAGGCAAACCACCGGAGGAGACTCCGCACTGCTGCCGAGTCACTTCGGTGGTGTTCAGTGGCGCCTGTTCTGATCTAACGTACGCAGGACACCACCTACGCCCCCTACTGACGACAATAATTGCTTAGTCGCGGAGCCGGCGTGAGTGAGCTCTCCCTCCGGAGGGCGCCACCACGTCCGTCCAACGACAGCCCCCATGGACTCGGCGATACCGGTGACCCCGACGGAACCAAACCAAGGCACAGACGTGGAGGGGACATCGAAATTGAGGTCACCATGAGAGCAGGGCATGAAGGGGTCACAGAATTTGAGACATTTTTTTTTAATGCTGATCGATGAGAATGAGGATGATTAAGATGATGCTACGGATTTCCATTTCGGTCTGAGACTACATGACAGGGCTGTACTCTACGCTTCCTTTCATAACATATCCCGGCGTCAACCAGGCCCGAGAGATACAGGCACCTGCAGTGTTGGTCAGGAAATTTAAGCAACACTCTCAGAAACGCATCCATTAAGTGGATGAAACTCGACTGTGTGGTCCCAGTCTTCCCAACTGAGTCCGCAGCAAACTCAACTCTGGATAGGAGCCGATCGGGGCAGAAAAACCCACATGACTCTGGTGGGATTCGAACCCATGACCTCCCAGCCGGGAGTCCGCGACGCTAACCACTTCGCCACGGCGCCTAGTAGAACAACCATTTCTAAATTTATCATTCTCTGGGCATCTAAAAACAAAGTGTCCTCGTCTTCAATTTGTTTGAGCAGGATGGACACATCAAATTACTTTCCGCGTGCATGATCATTTTTTTTTTTTTTTTTAAACCTCAAGCTTCTCGTTCGAAACAGAAGAACACATCTCTGAAGCGCTTACAGGAAACTGTTGTGAGATAGTTCACAGCTTGAAAAAAATCTTCTTCAAATGAGAGATAAAACTCATACTTGCCACTTTCTTCCAAGTTACTATGCCAAAAAGAGAGAGAGAGAGAGAGAGAGAGAGAGAGAGAGAGAGAGAGAGAGAGAGAGGAGAGAGAGAGAGAGAGAGAGAGAGAGAGAGAACCAGAACGTTCGTTTTTGGTGATTCTTTCTCGACTGATTTTGCACGTGATTTTTTTCAGGACTTATTGAAACTCCCGGCTGGGCTCTAGGTGACTTATACTTTAACTACATGGACAGCTATGTCACGCTGCACGTTCCAGAAAATCACGTGACCATGATCAGTCTCGCTGGTCTCGATGTGGAACTTAAAGACATTGTGGATTGCTATGACTATCTCCTTTTCTACACAAATGATAACAGCACGGATGTTCACGAGAAGAAGATTTGCCGACCCAGAGATCTTCCGCCATCTGTAGTAACAGATGCACAGGTTTTGTCCTTTCGTTTTGCAAGTGATCCCAGCATAATGGGGACCGGATTTCGTTTGCTGTACTCCTTTCATAACGCAACAGAAGAAGAACCCCATCAGCTGTCAGACGGAAAATGGGAATGCAACGTTTCTTATTTCGACTCGTTTCGACAGCATTTCATGTGTGTTCCTGAAAGCTTCTGTTCAGACAACAGAGATAAGGTAATCTCTCTCTCTCTCTCTCTCTCTAACAGGAAGATATCCACTATACATTCGTACTACTGTTAAATGCATAAGATATTGGCTAAAACTCCTTCAACTTCCATTGTCAAGATTGAATAGAAAGGCATATGAAATGTCCCTAGAACAATGCCAACCAGGTAAATGCAATTGGGCGTACAATATTAAATCTGTATTAAGTTCGTATGTTTTTTTGGTGTGGTTTGGTTTAATCAAGGAGTGGGTAATGTAAATCAGTTTTTGTCTGAATTCAAAGATCGAGTATTGTGTTGTTTTAAACAAAACTGGCATTCTCATTTAGAAGAAAATGACAAATATAGATGGGTTTTTTTTTTCAAAGATATATTCAACCTGAAAAATATGTTAATTCTTTAACTAACAAATGGCAAAGAGATCTATATTTGCTCAC
>JADBJO010003764.1:57500-77500 GCA_016801955.1 Conus betulinus
CAATACATATGAGTTCAATCTAAGCCCACGTGCGTTCTGTTTCCAGTGCATCGATCGGGACCTCCTTTGCAACAAACACAGTGACTGTGTGGATAAAAGCGATGAGCAGACATGTCGGGACAGCGTGCCATCCTTTCTACACTGGGCGAACGTTGTTACGCCACCTGCACGGGTCGACTTTAAGGGTGATGGCAACTTCGACGTGGTGCCTCTGACCGACTTTTCATGTCCAGAGACACACTTCCTGTGCCCAGGTATCTTAAGCTTGACATGATGCTAACTGGTTCTTTCCACATTGATTGCCAGTCAGCCAAAGACAGTAACAAACGAATGTTGCCAAGCAACACTGATAAAATCGTATTGTGAACGTGTGTGTTCCTAATAGGAGGCCTGGCAGGTAAACCCCCTGACAATTAAGAAAATAATTGCCAAAAGACGAAGCTGAAACCACAATTTTTTCACGAGAATCTCTCTCTCTCTCTCTCTCTCTCTCTCTCTCTCTCTCTCTCTCTCTCTCTCTCCAGTCAGTCAAAAAACACGAACAGTACACAGATCACGATGTTTGCCAGACATGTGAATGTATTGCATATAATGAACACTTTGCACGTATTGAATCAAAAGCTTTCTGAATAGGCTTATTCTAACGCTTCCAAATCTGTTTTGTATCACCTGTTTGACGTGGCTGGTCATTTCACTTTGATGAATGGCTCACAGAAATGTTAATTGTAATGATACTCAACTAAAAATGCAAACACACACGCACACACACACACACACACGCACGCGCGCGCGCACACACACACACACACACACACACACACACACACACACACACACACACACACACACACAGGAGAGAGAGAGAGAGAGAGAGAGGGGGGGGGGGGGGGGGGGGGGCAGGAAAGCAGACAGAGAGGGATACGCAAAAAGAGCAGTCATCAAGATAAGCATTTTACGGAATCATAATTGACTTGTTTTTGATGCTTGTTTAGACAATCATGATGTTGAACTTCTGGCTCTAAAGGCCCAAACGCATAAATGTGCGTTTTATACCACATGCTTGATTTTTTCTTACCTTTGTCATTTTTATGCTGTGTCATTTTCTAATATAGATTTTACTTCAGCTAAATATCTTAGCAAAGATAACATTATGCTTGAATCTACATATCAACCCCCCACATCCTTTCCCCCCAAATGACCGTTTACCACTTCAGTATGGCTGGTTTCAGGTGAAGGTTACTGTCTACCTGTCTACACCAGATGCAATGAATTCTATGATTGCCCTGGTAAAGAAGACGAAATGGATTGTGACCACTACACCTGTCCTGGCTTCTATCGTTGTCGAGGATCGAAAATATGTATTCACCAGCAGCACCTGTGTGATCACATATTTCACTGTCCAGAGCACGATGATGAACTGATGTGTAATTTCTCTTGTCCTGAAAGCTGTCACTGTTATGGTCACACCTTTATCTGCACTGATGCCTTCACAACAGATAATTACACTGAACTTCGGTACGTGGACGCTAGCAATACAGGAATGAAACCTGAACATTTTTTGCATTATAGAAAACTGATTCATCTTTCTTTGAAACATTGTGGAATTACAGCGCTCAAACACCTAGACTTCCCGAACCTTCACAGTTTGGATCTGAGTTACAATGACATTCAAGAACTAAGCGGCAGTCATTTTCGTAGTCTGAGGAATCTTGTTTATATATCTTTTATCTTACAATCTGATGATGTCTGTTGATTTTTTTCCTCCAGACTAATTTTATTCTGTCTAATATTATAGACGTTCGTCTCTCTGGCATTGCAATACCAAATCCTACTGACACATTTTTCGACACTTTTCCAAAAGTTCAACATCTCAACATGTCAGGACTGTGGAGTGAAAAAGATAACAGAAGAGGATTTCAGTCTCTGAAAAAACTGCACACGCTTGATCTTCGTGGTTGTCCAATAGAAAGATTCGACCCTGGTGTGTTTGAAGGCCTAAATCGGCTGGAAGTGATCTACACTGATAATTACAAATTATGTTGTCCTGCGGTTTTACCTGAAGGGATGGAAGTTGAGCGTTGTCATGCCCCTACAAATGAAATATCCTCGTGTGACGCTCTCCTGAGAAAGGACATATATCGAGTTTTCTTGACCTTGTATGCAGTACTGGCATTGACGGGAAATCTTGGAAGTTTTATATATCGAGTCTGTATCGATAGAAGTGCTGTAAATCTTGGATACGAGGTTTTCGTCACACATTTGAGTGTAGCTGATTTCTTGATGGGTATGTATCTTGCCATTATCGGCATCGCTGACAGAATTTATTTTGGGAATTATCGATGGAATGACGAGGCATGGAAACACAGTGTAGCATGCAAATTGGCAGGTTATCTTTCCTTCGTGTCAAGTGAAGTTTTTCTGCCTATCTCATCTGTTTGATCACTCTGGAGCGTTTTCTGGTTATCAGCTTTCCCCACAAAAATCTTCGTTTTAACCGGTTGTCAGCCCACGTGGCTTCTGCAGCAGTTTGGCTTATTGGGATGATTCTGGCTTTTGTGCCTCTTCTGCCCATGACCTCTCACTGGAATTTCTATAGCCAGTCAGGCATTTGCATCCCTCTGCCCATCACAAGAAAGAAGTTTGATGGCAGTGATTATGCCTTTGGTGTTATAATTGTGTGGTGAACTTTGTTCTCTTCCTTTTTATTGCTGTTGGTCAGCTTCTCATCTACTGGTCTATCCATGTCAATACAGTGAGTTCCAAGGATTCGGGCAGAAAATCAAGAGACACAGCTATTGCACGACGACTGCTGGCTGTGGTCATGACAGATTTCATTTGCTGGTTTCCCATTGGAGTGCTGGGAATGATGGCTCGTAGTGGGGTCCCTGTTTCTAGTGAAATCAACGTGGCCATTGCCATCTTCGTGTTGCCTTTCAACTCTGCTTTAAACCCTTTCCTGTATACGATTAATATAGTATTGGAAAAGCGAAGGAAAGTTTCTAAAGATCGGAAATCTAGAATCGACGGAGAGAGATTCTCGTCCTATAGCAGAACCAGAGTGTTTGATGTTGTATCCGAAATCAGAAAAGACGAGTGCAACTACAGCAAAGAAGAAGCCTTCCAGCTGTTTAAAAAACTGTTGGAAAAGGGTCTGTTGACACCAGAGCAAATCCGGCAACAAGTATGGGATATCTACGAAGGATGATGAGTATTCATGCCAAGGTTGTGTGCAATTACTTTTTACTGCTGTGTGAAGAAAAGTATTCATTTTCGTGAAAACGTATTGGAGCAAGTAACTGACTTCACCATTCGATTCTGCGTTGCTGCATTGTATTGATGTATCTTGGCATTGTTGTCATTTCTCTTCTTCAGTGAAATAGTGGAAGCAGACACATTCTGGTACCAGAGTAGAACCACGCATTTCCTGAAAATAAAACAGATGTATCAACAACAGCACAGCAAAGAAGAAACCTGAGCCTGTTTCAAATATTTTGGAAGATTGTTTCTTGAATCTTGACAATAATTCACAATGCGCATGTGAATCTGTGAGTGACAATAAATAGTCTTAATTCACGACGAAAAATCTTTTTCTCTAAAGTATCCTTTATCTGTGTAAACTTGGTTACAATGCCATCAGAACAACGTGAATTCCCTCCTTTAAATGCAGTTTTGTACATGCAGTCGGACAGACTTGGGTGCTGCTGGATATTGAGCAGCATGCATATATTGCCTGACTGGGCATGGAAGGTACTGAAGTAAGTTGCTCACTAGTCTACTTTTTTGTGGTTCTATTTTTCGATTTTTACAGGAACTTGATGACTAGCACGTCGCTTGTCTTTAGTACTGAAGGTTTTGAAATATAGATTTTAAAAAAGTGAAGAAATGTTTCTAAAATTTTACTGATAATTATGTACTTTTTCTTCCACATTTTGTTGATGATGTACGATAGTTAATATTAACGCATTGTGAAATGCATTGTTGTAGTTGGTAGGGTTAACTGGTCATTAGAATAATCGGTCGCCTCCTTCGAATGGGATCTGACAAATAATGACGGGGGTATAAAAGCAAAAAAATAGATGTACAGAGTATCGTAAACTCAGAGCGAGAGAGCAAGCGATCGAGCGAGCGAGCGAGCGAGCGAGAGAGAGAGAGAGAGAGAGAGAGAGAGAGAGAGAGAGACAGACAGAGAGACAGACACAGACAGAGACAGAGAGAGACAGAGAGAGAGAGAGAGAGAGAGAGAGAGAGAGACAGACAAACACAGACAGACAGACAGACAAAGAGAGAGGATATACGGAACTATCAGATGTGCTCAGAAATTTCAGTGAAATACCACTGAATATGCAGTTGCTCCCTTAGACCGTAAATTATCCGGTTGCACCAGCATTTTGAATCGGACTTATTTTTTGCATTAGACTGCATCGCATTGTTGTTGAGAACTTCGTCATTGTACCAATTCACAATGTTTGTTATGTACAATCTTTGTAGAAACATTGCTCTTTTTCTACCATTCTGTGTATATGGTTTCGTCTGCATTTTTTTTTTTACATTGCTTATGGTTCACTGTTGTCATAAAGGTATAAAAATTTTAGACCCGGTGTCTAGTAGATCAGCAGTTCTGTTGTGCTGACAGAAGTAGTCAAGAACTCAGATAAGTTCTTCTGTTTGTGTTCTAAATCCAATGAGAACAATATTTTAGAAAAACCTCTGAGCACCACAATTTCAGCAACCACGGTTTGGAGAAATGGTACTGTTTATTTTAATGTTTGGACTGTATAACGATGGACAAAAATCATAATTCTCTCTCTCTCTCTCTCTCTCTCTCTCTCTCTCTCTCTCTCTCTCTCTCTCTCTCTCTCTCTCTCTCTCTGACTGTGTGTGGGGGTGGTTGTGTGCACGCTTCATTTATTTTTTCATCACTTTATCATCTGTTCGCCTACTCTTTGTGCTAGAGACCTTTGACATAAGTAAAAGTTTTAAGTTTTAAGTTTGAGCTTTGAGAACGCAAGGGACGTTTGGATATATTTATGCTAGCGGCATTCCTGGCGAGCTTGCTGGCAGTGTCAATGTCCCAAATACCAAAATGATCCAGAATTCAAATGAGATCATTAGCGCCAGCCATCTTACTTGAGAGAATTATAGAGGTAGAATAATTCTAAGCGTTTAGTATAGTGTGTTTGTCATAAGGTTATGTAAATACGTTTATCCCAAAATCCAACTAAATCTGGATTCATTATATTCGCAGACAGTGGGAAGTTGGGAATTGATAAGTCTTGCAGATACTGCTTGTCATTAAAGTCCGTGAAGCAATGACAGGTCATTGCCTTGTGGGCAGAGAGAGAGAGAGAGAGAGAGAGAGAGAGAGAGAGAGCAGACAGAGATAGACAGACGGAGACAGAGACAAAGACAGAGAGAGAGAGAGAGAGAGAGAGAGAGAGAGAGAGAGAGAGAGAGAGAGAGAGAGAGATTTGAAAATGCTTTTAAAGTCTGGAACCTATATCCCGCAAGGCCGAACGAGAACTTTAAGGGCACACAGGGATTGCTAGCTGGTAAGTGGTGGGATGAGCAACAGGTCCCTCGATGTGAAACGTTTGACCTGACCTTGAAGCCCTAGGCTTTTCACAACTATGGTGACAGTCAAAACTCCTTGTTGCTGCTATAACTGGATGTGCCATCGTCTATTCCACAAATGTTTACACTTTCATATAATCACCTGATCTTTTATGAATTTTGAATTTTGACTTTTTGCAATGCCACGTATTTCTTGTATTTTCATTAGTGTATAAACCTGTCATTTCTGTCATTTTGAATGTCAATAGTTAGGTTGCTATTTCTGCTGTTCCCCATAATCCTACCGGCGTGTTCTCTCGAGCCTAAACATAACTGCCAGAGTGCTTGTGATACGTTAGTGTCCATGCTGGTAAAACAGTCTTTGGCCCGGTGTCTGTTTTGCTACATTAGCAGCTCTGTAACTGTGTTCATAGAGGTAGCCAATGATTTAGTGAAGTTCTCTCGGTGTTTATCAAATGCAGAATAATATTTGTTTTTGCCTCTGAGGTGCCCGTCTTTTTTTTTTCTTCTTAATGTCGATCTTTACATGTTGATGTTATTTTTACATTGTAATGATGTGCTTTAAATTGGCTTGGGGTGTCATTATTTTGGGGTTGTTTTTTTCCCCTCAAATGGAGAATATATTTTCAAGTTCAAATTGGCGTCTATTTTTAGTACCCACTGTTTGCGGAAAGGATGACGTTTATTCTTAAGCTGTACAGTATAATGATCTATACAGATATAATGTGCTCTCTCTCTCTCTCTCTCTCTCTCTCTCCCTCTCTCTCTCTCTCTCTCTCTCTCTCTCTCTCTCTAAGTGTGGGTATCATAGCATGCTCACACGTTTTTTGTTTGTTTGTTTGTTTGTTATCAGTTTATCAGTTGGTGTGCCCATTCTTTGTGCTGGGGGCGTTATTTAATTGTATTATACGAGTACAAAGTATGGAACGTCTTGATGTTGAAATTGAAGCTTCTGGACTGAATATGAAAAACATATTCAAGGAGATATGCACATCTCTGAAATTCTGTCTGTATATAGATAGTCACATGCTTCAATTTGATATTTTAAATGTCTATTTCAGAAATGTTTGCACTTTATGCTAGCCAGTTTGCATTAGCATGAGCTGTTGTCATTTTCAGTACTGCATTGATTTACTTTTGTGGATGAGAGTGTCTTTAACGACGTTGCCCTTTCCCACAATGCTGTCAATGTGTCCTCTTGAGCCTTACCGTCATTGAAATGGCGCCTGTGACATACCACTATCTATGCACGTGACATATACTTTGACCCGGTAACTATTTGGGGTACATTGGTAGTACTGTAGCTATGCTGATAGAGGCTGCCGAGAATTCGGCTGAACCACCATGGCATGTGCTGGAAATCCGATGCAGAGCAGTCTTTGATTTTGTCTTCGGGAGTGCCCGCTATTTTCAGCACCTGTAGAGGGGGGGGGGGGGGAGAGACAGGTGCTCGAAATGTGATGTTTATTTCTTATGATGAACTGTCTACTAATCTATACAGAAGTAAAAGTAAATCTCTCTCTCTCTCTCTCTCTCTCTCTCTCTCTCTCTCTCTCTCTCTCTCTCTCTCTCTCTCTCTCTCTCTCTTCTCTTGATGTGCGGACGGGGGTGCATACACGCGCTTTTTTTTATTAACAGAAATCAGTGCGTGTGTGTGTGTGTGTGTGTGTGTGTGTGTGTGTGTGTGTGTGTGTGTGTGTGTGTGTGTGTGTGTGTGTCTATTTTATGTGCTAGCGATCTTTGACATGTTTTACAGTCACCTTACTGTCGTCAGAAACTAGTCATGTGCAGTGTGTAGATTAAGAAAGGAAAGTTTCACATTTCTCTTATCTTTATCACGTTTCAGCATGCACACAAACATTGAAATCGGTTAAGTGCTGTTGTGTTTATCTGCACCTGAGAAGAAAAGAGAAGTGGCAACAACAGATACTTGTTGTTATACTTGTTTGCACAAACTTCGGGGCAGAACGAACCATCCCCAAATACACGTTTCTTTTTTTCGACGTGGTTTTGTTCAATAAACTTTGCATGTCGCAGCTACATTGCTTTCGTTTCGCTTTTTCATTTTTCGTGCTTATATGGTAAAATTGTTCTGTATTATCTAACGTTATTGCCAAAACATAAGTTTTCTCTGTGAAACTCCCGGTCACAGTTCAACACCATTCTCTCTCCTCTCTCTCTCTCTCTCTCTCTCTCTCTCTCTCTGTATGTGTATGTGTGTGTGTGTGTGTGTGTGTGTGTGTGTGTGTGTGTGTGTGTGTGTGTGTGTGTGTGCCTGTCTCTGTCTCTCAGTCTCTGCCTCTGTGTCTGTCTGTCTGTCTGTCTGTCTGTCTGTCTGTCTGTCTCTCTGTCTCTCTCTCTCTGTCTGTGTGTGTGTGTGTGTGTGTGTGTGTGTGTGTGTGTGTGTGCCTGTCTCTCTCTGTCTCTCTCTGTGTCTGTCTGTCTGTCTGTCTGTCTGTCTGTCTCTCTCTGAATTGTCTGCTTTTAATTGTGTTCCACAGTCTATTTGTACGACAAACTTGTTCAGGGACAGCTCTGCGGGTGCGGTAATGGGATTTTTTTTTTTACGTGCTAAGAGTGTAAACGTAACTCTTCACTTCACTTATTGCCAAACCCGAAAAACCAGCACCCAGATCCTCGCTTAGAGTCTACATGAAGCGGGGGGGGGGGGGGGGGGGAGAATGCTTCCTGTGTTCGGTACTCAAGCCATATACCTGCGATTCGAATCCAATCTAGGCGGCTGCTAATCCACTGGCCCAATTTTACACGCGTGATAGTCCATTGACTGGTATAATTAGTGCATAAGATGTCTTTTGCGGTCTTTTTCGACCCCTCCTATAGTGTCTATAGAATTGAATCCAGCATATTATTTCTTTTCTACACGTGTCTGTGATCAGTTTGTGTCAAAATCATTAATGCAGGTAGATGTGTTGAAAAAAAAAAAGTTCGATGAGTGCAAAATCTGTCACCCTTACAAAAATGTGGTTCAATGACACGGCGAACAATTGCATTCAATAGGAAGCTTCATATGGAACATCCTATGTACAACGAATGAAAACACCTGCAGAATCGACACTGATCGGTGACCTCATGGACCCCTGAATAGCTACATACCTGTGTAATTCTGGTGTCGACACTGTGACGGGATAGTCTGAGTGCGAGTGTGTGCGTGTGTGGGGTGTTGGGGTGTAAGGCGTGGAATGCATGTGGTCTTAATGGTATGCAGATTTTAAGAAATAAGCTTTTGTCACAAGCAGCAGCGCTGATATGGCTTTCTGCGGTCGGTGGATGTCTGCTGTCTTGCATGTGTTACAAACATGCTGACAAGTTCAAGTGATGGTCAAGAGTGACTCTAACAGGCTTTTGCCACTTGTCGGTGAAACATGATATAGGAGTTCTGAATTTGTTTGAGGACGAGAGAGAGAGAGAGAGAGAGAGAGAGAGAGAGAGAGAGAGAGAGAGAGAGAGAGTGTGTGTGTGTGTGTGTGTGTGTGTGTGTGTGTGTGTGTGTGTGTGTGTGTGTGTGCGCGCGAAATGATCTGTTTGATCTGGTTAGCATTCGCTCCAATTCAATGTAGCAATCAAAAATTAGATTTTATCAGATCAAGTCAAATCATCTTGGTTATAGATTTTGATCAGATCAAGTCAAATCATCTTGGTTACAGATTTTGATCAGGTCAAGTCAAATCATCTTGGTTATAGATTTTGATCAGATCAAGTCAAATCATCTTGGTTATAGAGCAGCCGAACACAGAAGCTACATCAGGGCTGTTTCTCTGATCATCCATCACGCGAGGTCGTGCGATAAAGCATTATTTTCATCATCCATCACATGAATGTAATCTGTTGAAGTCAGAGCTGTTCCAATTGAACTGAAGCTGTGTATCGGGCTGATCGACAGGCCATACTGATTTATACTTGTAGTAAGATAGGAAGTCAAACAATAAGATGTTGTGTTTGCTTATCCCAGTCCGAAACATCTGCACCGCTACTTTCCTTACAAAAATCATGTGCTGATGTCAGACTTAGGTGGTCGACAGCCATTGACTGCCAACTAAGGTTTGACATGTGCTCACTTCAGTTCATCCTGGGCTTACCACGGCACTGTAGAATAACTAATATCAAAGGTTTGGATCAAATCAGCTCATCCCCCATAGAAGCGACATCCGAGTGGATGACAAACGCATCCTGGAACAGACCTTTTGGGGGTGTACTTGCGCTTGGAGGAAAAAATCAAGGTGCCCCCATCCCGCGGCAATGTGGCTTCAAAGCCCTTCAGAGCTGGCAGTAAAATGAGAATACTAACTATCCCATTAAAATCAAATCTATGCTGTTTACAGCCCAGCCAATCACAGGTAAACAGTATAGCTGTCACATTGTCAATCCGTTCTATGCGTATTTGTCGAAGTCAAGAATCAAATAGATTAGTTTCTTTCAAATGCGTTCAAAAACGCCTGGATCTTTGCCCACGAAAATGATAGATCAGTGTGCAATATTCATCTCTTCTTCTATTATTGTAAAACTCAAAAATCATATCCTGTGGTACCTCCTTCAGTAAAGTCTTCATGGAATCTGCTGTCAGTATTCATGTCGAATCAGAATCAGTATCAGCGAATCCCAGCACTATGAGCGAATGTTGTATAGTGAGTGACTCATAACATGGTGTGTAGCATGAAATCTCGTCGTCCTTTAAAAGACACAAGTGTGTGTAAACAGAATGGCTTGTGTGTAATCAACACAAATGCTTTCCATTTTTACAGTCAACGGTGAAGGATGGTTGGAATTCTTTCAGGTTTGGACGGATTTTGAGACGTTTATTACCTTTCGTATGTCCCTGTCCTCTTGCTGGAGGTCTTTGAGTACAGCTGGGAAGTTTAGGTCTCAGATCGGTGTAGGGAATGGAAAAATCTGACAATTGTTCTCCGTGTGGCATTCTTGGGCAGATGATAAACCGTCTTGTTGATTCAAATGCAAAAGTGACCAGAAACGCATGCAGAAACAATCCTGTAACCATTACATTTCAGAAAGGTATCAAATAATTAAATAAATGAGGGATCCAGAGTGATAAAAGTTCTCGTCGGCTATAGCTATAGCTTCTAGGACAGATTAGAGAGAACCAGAAAGTCTTCATGTTTGGCCTGGTAGATCATTCTGTGCAGGCCTGAAACAGTCACTAAATACTTTTGTAAATATGAATTTTGAACAGAAATCAGCAAGAAAAAGATCTCTAATGGTAGAAAAGCAGATGGAGTCCTTACAGAAAAAAAAAAAAAAAACAAGATCGAAGTGGAATCTCAGTGTTGCGAAAGTCCATAGAGAATTGCCTACGACTGTCACATCAGCGCAAATAACTTCCAAATCAAAATCTGAATTTTAAAACGTGGAATGATCGGCAATTCCAAGGGTGGAGCAGAACTTGGGTTGTCTTGAAATTTCTTTTTGAATGTGGATTGCTCGTGGGGTGGTGAAAATCATAGACATAAGCAGAGGGTTTTCTGTGTGTCCAGAGATCTGGTCCAAGTAGGACTGTTCCAAGACAGTTTTAATCAACGACAGGAACAGGTATGGTTTCTTCCTCTACGCACAGGCAGTACGCAGGTGTGATACGGACCGCCCCAGAGTCGAAGCTTTTGGTAAAGTATGGAATCGAGAGCTCTGAGATGAAAAGAGCACACAGAATACACATTTAATCCAAACTGGAGCTGTTAAAAGACAGCAAAGATCAATAAGGCAGATTTTTTCATCAGCAGCTCCCCGATTTTTGTGTGCACCACAACGCAATGAAAAAGTCATAGATTTCTGATAGAATGTCCTTTAGGAATTCGCTGTGACTTGAAACTGGGTTCCTGGTCAAAAATATACCCAGAATTTAGTTGACTTTTTTTTACCTCTGGAGTGTTGATTTGTCCAGACAAAATTCAAGATCACTTACATTTTGTCGAGGATTATAGAAGTGGATATAGTAGGTTTTCGTATATTAAAAAGTTAAAACAATGTGCTTCGTCCACAGTTGGAGTCTATCCATGCAAAGCAGAGCAGTGTAGTACACCTACGTTTGCGGATCCGAATGCTTAAAGTGCAAAATCCTCCACAAACCGAAGCCCGTTTATTGCTTGCACTGTACTATCAATTTTTATACTGACGAACGTCGGAGAAAAGAATGTACCTTGAGGAACACCCATCTCCTGCTCGTCAGAAAGTGTCGGGCCTGCACACACTGACATTGTCAAATTGCTAGGAAGTTTTGACAGAACAACGGGAGATGGCCGTGAAAACCCAAATCACGATCTGTGCGAAATCCAACTTTCCAGATAATATCATAAGCTTTCTTCAATTAAACAAAGCTAGTTCAGGACTCTGTTTATTGAGAAACTTGCTGGGAACTTTAGTTTGTAGACGGGATAAATGTCTACTGTGAATTGGTGTTTGCAAAAACTACGCTTTTCAATGGCCAAAATGCTATCAGGTTATCAGGTTTCCAGGTCCTATATGAGAACAAACTTCACCACCTTTCCATCAGTTAACGATGCCAAGAAGTCAGACCTTTTGTAAGATGAAGAGTCAGGTTTGTCAAATCTGGTTTTGGAATCGGGATAATGTGGGCTTTCCGCCAGGAGGTTGGAAACAGATTTTATCCAGGACACAAGCAGAGTGATAAGAGGTTTGAAGAGCTGATCTGAGTTTTATTTGATAAAAGAGCAAATTTTAGCCTTCAGAATCGTCTATGGAAAAGTGACAGGAAGGTATTTCTTTGAAATATCTTTCTAGATGAAGTGCAACAGTATACAGCCACCTCTGATCACTCTTTCATGATTGTCCCGTCAACCACAGAGTTCCAGTGCCTCATTTTTCTCAACTCTGTCGTTAAAACATGGCCTACAAAGTCATCCCAGAATCCATGGGATGAGCATGGGTCCAATCCTCAGTTCCAGAGACAACTGATTGTTGGAATGTCTTGATATGCAGTCTTTGCAGACAGATACACGTTTGATGATAGAGACTGATTTATGTACAGTTGCGAGAGTTCAGTAATGTTCTCTCAGTATATATATATTGCTGAGTGTCGAACAATGAAAATTCCAGTATGTGTACTGTTGTGAAAGTAAATGAGAGAATTCTGGTATTCAGTGTGGCATGATTAACTTGCGGGGGCATTCAACTCGTCGGTAGTGAGAGCTAATCTGGGAATTCCAGTACATACTGTAGCGAGCGATAAAACATGTTCTGTAGTGACAGTTATTTTAAGGGATTCCAGTACGTGCAGTGGTGAGAGTTAGTCTGGAATTCCACTGTGTAAAGTAGTGAAAGTTGTATCAATGAATCCCAGTGTGTGGGAATTTCAATATGTACAGCAGTTAAAATAATTCATGGAATTGTAGTGAACAGCTCACTGAAAATGCGTAGAAATTAATTTTTGTTTACTGGAACATTAAGACTGGTCATGTCACAAAACCAGTGAGGACGTGTTGAAACTCAGTGAGAGCACTGCCGTGGAAATAATTGTAGGCATTACCAGCCAGACTAGTGCAAGGACCGTGGGATTCTCAGTTCAATCAAACTTTTACTTATACCAGATGCGGATGGGGAGGAAGAGACAAATTATAAGAGTCGTTTGTTTTTCTAGTGCTGATTTTCGTGTATTCTCAATGATTTATCAGCTTGTTCAGCTATGACATCCTGTCATTGAGAAAATAATACAAATCAAAAGAACATGATGGCTGCAAGGTAAATAACTGATTCAGAATCGTTACAGCTGTAGACAAGATGGATACTGGAGGAAGACATTTCAAAGTGGACTGATCTAACCGACAAACTTCGAAAGTTTTATTTTATTTTTTTTTTTTGTGTGTTTAAACCTGTTGTCTGCAGTCCCTTTGTAAATGCTTGAAAAAGGACAAGGTAATGCAAATGCTGCTATATTCATGTAACTGTCATGATTTCAGTGTTCAGCTGATTGTAGCGCGTTCTTTTTCATGTGACCAAAGCTGATGTTGACACATGAGTCCCAGCATCAGAATACACTGTCGCGGTAAACTCCCAGCACTGACAACGATCGAATCATACATCATTCATGTTCACATTTGCGTTTGGTTCCCTTGCGAAGTGCCAGACAGTGCTTTAAGTTTGTGCAAAGCGCGAGTGTGGTGTAATGCTGTTCGGTGGATTTGTGGATTGTTTTCCCGAAAGTCAGGATTAACAAAATCAACGGGGGGGGGGGGGGGGGGGGGGGGAGGGGGGGGAGAGAGGGAGAGAGAGAGAGGAGAGAGAGAGAGAGAGAGAGAGAGAGAGAGAGAGAGATTTCCAACCGATAAAAGAATTTGAAAAATACATGTACAGATGCTGCAAGTCTGCTTAATCTGGTCTCTGAAACGTTGCCCAATCACCCATAGAATCACACAACATCGATCGCATGCATTAAAACACGCATGAACCAATCATGTAGCAGCGTTTTTCCGCCTGTAAAAGTGATCAGGTTCACCACCAAATACAACGCAGTGAATTGAGTGTTGAATGAAATCGAGCGAGGGAGAAACAAACGAACAACAAAGGGGGGAAAAAAAAAAAAAACGGAGTAAGTCCAGCTGTATGCGATCATCAAGAACTCGAAAAACGTTCCTCAGCGCGATAAAGAGCTCAAAAATGTTCTTCAGTTCCATCAAGACAGTCTCTGTGCCTATAAGCCGAATACCTCAAAAAGGCAAAGGTGAACACGAACGAAACGAAAAGAATTTGTCTTTAGTTAAAATAATAGACTTGATGGTCCAGAATCTAAAATTCGGAAATGTTACAGACGCTGCGTATGGAAAGCTGTAACTTGAATAAGAATCAACAAGGATTTAATATTACATTAACAAAATACGTAGCGCATCCCTACTTATCGTGCGCGCCTTGCATCAGCCGTAAGGCGCTTGAAATGTAATACTTTACACTGGGATTTCTTCAGTCATATTACCCTTTCATTGAAGGTTATACCATGGATGTTTGATAACTGTTTCAGCATATGGAGTGTGCGTGTTTATTGTGGGCTCAAGTAATGACAAATTCTCAAATAAAACTTTACTCTCTTCTCTCTCTCTCTCTCTCTCTCTCTCTCTCTCTCTCTCTCTCTCTCTCTCTCTCTCTCTCTCTCCACACACACACACACACACACACACACACACACACACACACACACACACATATATATATATATATATATATATATATATATATGTGTGTGTGTGTGTGTGTGTGTGTGTGTGTGTGTGTGTGTGTGTGTGTGCAAGAAATGTAAAACTCTCCCTATGAAATACTTAGATGGAAAATTTCCTGGTAAAGGAAGGCGGGTGAATGTTTGTTTATCGACAGAATTAGTTTAGAGTATCCTGTGAGGAACCCAGTTAGATAAAATCAGACAGACAAATAGAGAGAGAGAGAGAGAGAGAGAGAGAGAGAGAGAGAGAGAGAGAGAGAGAGAGAGTAGTATGAGAGATGACAGAGTGGCATCGAGGGGAGGAGGGGGCTGAAACTGTGCAGGGAATTCAAACTCTGCTTGGATAATAGATGAGGTCCACTGATAAGAGGGTGAATCGTACGTTGGTTTAGTCAAATGTGCTTTCACTCCACCATTTTCATTTTGTTTTGGTTGGTAACTGACCCGCGAGCCTTTCCCGAGAGACCACAGCTGCAATTCTCAACATAGGAGGCCATCCACAAACAACACGTTGGGAGATTGAAACCACTGGGTGTGTTACTGTTTGTTTCCATTGCCTGTATGGGAACCATGGTTTTCTGGTGTAAAGGGTATAAAGGTGTGCAGGAATTGACACTCTCTTTCATTCGGATGATCTCTGCAGTTAAAAGAGTTCGAGCTGCAACGGGTGTATGCATAGGAACTATACGGACACTATGATCAGTATGTCACAGTGAGCCTTGTGAACGCATTTCATATTCATAGCAAGGTGGGTATACAAACGTCAGTGCCAATCACCATCGGTTTTCATTTATGTCTTAGAATACATCTCTCACTTATGAAAAGAAAAATAATCTACATCCATAGATCACCATTTAAAACTAAAATCATCTACAGCTACAGAGTTTGCATGTCAGGAATAAAAGGTGGTGTTCTTTTCTCGATATCAAACTGGGTAGGCTTTGATTCAAACATACCCAAACAAACAACAACATAACCACTTTTCAATAGAAACTATCAATAAAAAGTAAAACCTAAATTAAAAAATGGAAGTTAATAATGCAGTTCCCTCTCGAACTATGCAAAGGTACACATACATACACACAAACTTACGTAGAAATCTGATGCGGAAAACTCGGTCATCAGTAACACCTAAGATGTGATCGCAGTTCACATGTTGGGTATACATTACTGGAACAAGATCCAGTGTTCTCCCATTGCAGGGATGTGTTTCATGTCAAGACGTTTCGAACTTTGCTTGTCGAAAGCATGGTGTTCAATGGTGCTCGCTCTAATCTAGCAGACGCAGGGTGCCACCTATAAAGTCCTCTACAATCAAAAATAATTGCTTAGTTAAGCAGCAGCGTCAGTGAGCGTCACCCTCCTGAAAGCGCAACCTCGTCCGCCTATCGACATGAACTTGCCAAGACCAGGACCCTCCTAACGAACCGGCAAAGGGTTTTAAACGCGAGAGAAGGGCATGACGTGCCGCAGAATTAGAAAAAGCTGTTCATTGATTTTTTTGTGATCAGTATGGATGAGGATTTTGAAGATTATGCTATGGAATCCCATTTTGATGAGACACTGCATGACAGGGTTCTCTTCTAAACTTACTGTCATAATACATTTCACAGTTTACCAGACCCAAGAGACAGACACACCCGCAGTATTGGTCAAGAATTTAGAGCAACACTGTCATAGACATCGTTTTAGTGGCTGAAACTTGACTGTGTGGTACCAGATCCATTCCATATGGAGCTCTTGACCAACTCAGTTCTGGGTAGGAGTGGGATGGGGCAGAAAGAAAAAATCACACAAATGAAAGGCTCTGATGAGAATCGAACCTACTGACTTCCCAAATTAATGTGAATCCGCGATGATGACAATGCATCATGGCGGTGGATGGAAGACGACCATTTCTGACAGTTGGTTATCTTTCATCCTGATCATATATAGAGAGCGATAGAAATGTTTGTTCATAGATTTGTTACTTTTTTTTCCAAACAAAACCAAAGAAAATAGAAACTGACCGTCGATATTTGTTTTGTTTTCAATATAAAAGAAAGAGTCCGATAGACTTACGGCAGCTGGGGACAATGAAAATTCATAAGCTCCCAGCATCCAGGGTACGGTATTTTGGAATGCCAGGTTATGTTTCCCATTCTATAAAGTGAGTTGAATAAGCCTGCCCATTTACTACTTATTGTACAGAATGGACTTACGAGCCACCCCAGTGAGTGGTTGAACTCACCCTCTGACCATTTGAGAGTGTAGGCCCATTTACTGGTTATACAATTTTTCCCATGCTGTCCTAAAAAATCAGCAATGTCTGCCATAGAGTTTGGTAGGTTTAGTGTTCTGCTTACTACTTGTTGACGTAACTGTTAGTTTGTTTTCCAAGCTTTTATTTTTTTCTATTGTCCCCTTTGTTTACTTCTTGTTCTTATTTTCAAATCAATTTTTCCAGTAAGCCTTGCTGCCCTCATTCAATGGCTTGTCTACTTCGCATTGATAAAGTTAGAATTTTTAATAGAAAGTAAACATTGTCACGTTGGTACACTTGTGCACTTGATCATCGTTCTTTTAAGTTTGATATTGTACTGGGTATGTTGCTCTGTTAGCATCAAATTCAAAACAGCTGCCACCAGAAGTAAATGCTAAATTGCAGCTTCTGCTTACACTTGAATTTTATAACGGACATCTTACCCTATGTTTCCTGGTGTACGCAATCCAAATATGACCCGATGTATGTTTACAGTTTTGTTTGGGGTCAAAGGTGATTTTTCAACGTCAAGTCGGTTAAAATGGTTGTTTTAAACTAATCAAGTCTAAATAATGATATAGAATTCTGCGCGTATGTTTGCATCCCCTGGAACTTCACTTGAAATGTTCTTAAACTCATGACTTCAACCATTTTGTCAGAAATGATTGTGGTGTTCGAACTGACGGGTATGGTCATAACGCATAAAACTTAATAGCACTGTTCTTGCAACATCATCATACTCGTGTAATAGGCGAGAGTAGAACGAAGTCCAGCCAGGTGTGAAACTTGCATTTGTTTTCTTGCAAGCAACCTATCAGCCACAGTGGGGCAACACTGAACATCTTTTGCTAGCATCTAGCATATTTGTTCAATTTGACACCCGCACCTTGGTTTTTTCACTCCATCCCCAATCTCATACATTTGGAATGTGGAAACGCTTTGAATGCAGGTTGTTCCCAGATGTACTGCAATGTTCTGTGCTCCTTTTATGTGCTGGAAAAATGCTTTGTTGGTTGGGGATGGATTCTGTTTACTTGCTTCAATAATAGAAACTGATGTACAGGATTTATTTTGTACATCAGCGCAGTCAAATAGTTTGGTTGATGCATGTTCGATATGGTGAGTAAGAGGCTGATTGGATCTTGGATCATAGCAATAAAGGTGTCAGTGATCTCAGGAAAATCAACCCATACATTTTTGTGCTGTCTCTGTTTTAAACTAATGCTAAAACATTGCGGCTATCGATCACATCCTGTGAATGAATGGAAACATGTGCCTAGCAGTGTTAAGATCTGGGATATGGAGAACTGTGACGAACTGAAATTTATCTGAATGTCTTTCCTGATCAGATCATGTTCACAGCTTTGACGACTTTTAGCTGGGAAGCAAAATTGAAACCACCATATTCATGTTTACTGTCCTGAGATACGCCTTAATGTGGGCCTGCTCAGTAGCATAGCACAAGGGTGGCACCATTCGTGTATCAGATTCTTTTGACAGCAAGGGGATTAGGGCTAACACTCTAGTAGCATTCCTACTGAGCACGAGTTAGCCTTCGTGGTATTTTATGCTCGTTGTTCACTGTAGAGCTGGACCAGATCATCCCTTTCGTCAGACGCGTACAAAACTGCCTGCCATCTACGTCCTTTAGCATAGGCATTTTCCTTCAGATCCCTTTTCACCTCCAGTCAGTTTCAACCTGCTTGTGTCTGCGAAGTTAATTTTAATTGGGCTCCTGATATGTGTCCTACACAGCATCTACACCAGTGGTGTGATGGTCATCTAACCCAATTGATCTCAGAGCGCCTAGACTCATCAAGGTTTCTTCTGTACCTACAGTAAACATTTTCTACTTGGTGTTTGTAGGCATAGGCCCTTCATCTTGTGCCCACGAATGATCATTTTCAAATATTAAATCCATCATGGATATGGTTCATTTGCATATATAATCATGGAGTAGGTGACAATTTTAGAGCTTTAACGGTGACTTGATTATTTGTTCTTACGGGTGGTGGCTACACTGGATTTTGTACGTACAACAGGGGTAGAGCTGAATCTGTGTCAGTTCAGGAAAACGTCATGCCCATATCTAATACCATGCTAGATTTACACATACACACGCACGCACGCGCGCTCGCACGCGCGCTCGCACACACGCACGCACACACACACACACACACACACACACACACACACACACACACACACACACACACACACACACACACACACACACACGCACACACACACACACACACACAGACACACACACACACACACACACACACACACACACACACACACACACACACATACACCAAATCATCAGGTGCAAGATCGTTCTGGATTCTCTCTTAATTTTGAGAGTAAGCAAAAAGTAAATGGAAATGATAAAGATTGGAGTGCAATATAAGGAGACATTGGTACAAAAGACGAATATGAGATGATGATGATGATGATGATGATGATGATGATGATAAACAATGGTGAAGACGATGGTGGCGGTCATGATGGCAGTAATGGGGATGAGTCCAGTGCCGATGATGATGATGATGATGATGATGATGATGATGATGATGATGATGTAATGACACTGACTTTCTTTTTTTTTTTTTTTTGCAGGTTTACAGCAACGCCTTACAATGGAGGACATTGGTGTCACATTTTTAGCGGTTCTGCTGTGCATCCCTCTGACGTTGACCCACTCCAACTTTCAACAGGTTCATCCTGGCTGCAAGAGTTCCCAGGACCAGCCGGACATGTCGTCTCCAGATTGCTTTGAGCAACAGGAGCAAAACATTCTCTTAATTTTAGCGGTTTCCACGTCAACACGTCAAGTCTGAGTGAATGCTTTGTAAATGCTTCTGATACCATATTAATTACCTCAGCTCTTCATGGTGATGCCCATTTTATGGACCCATATCACATGAAGCGTCTTTTGACTGTAAGCAGGCGACTTGTTACTGTCCAATTACACTACTGGGACCTCCAGAA
>JADBJO010003764.1:82500-107500 GCA_016801955.1 Conus betulinus
GATAATACATAGATAGATACATAGATAGATACATAGAAAGATAGACCTTATGTTTCCATTTCGCCTGCAGTCACCCCAATTTCATAAGTTTAATTAGCTTTTTTTTCCTGCTAATCTTATCTCACTTTCTATTCCAAAGAAAATGAAAACAATATCACTACAAATCAATCCAGACCGTCATACAGTTTTCAGACGAGTTCCTACCTCCTAAAAATGAGAATTTTGTATCATCGGCATTTTGACTCATGTTCAACATTGTTGAATGAAATCCCATGAATATGAAGAAGCTGATTTACTACAATTGGCGAGATTTCTGTAAATAACATAAAGATATAACGGAATAGAGGGTCTCCTCGTCTGCAACCTCTCAGTTTAAGCCAGTCTGAAACCTGACCATTTGCACATACACAATTTTCATATTTTGTATACAATGAACCAATACATCAGCATATATCGTCTTGAAAACCACATGCTTTTAAACAGTTCAAATATAAAGTCCCATTTAAGCACATCAGAAGTTTTCTTTTCTTTTCCGAACTTTATCAGTTCATGTAACTGGCGTTTGTAAAAATAGGCTTTTGTATTATATATCATTTGTAAATCATCTCCTATAAATCCTTATCCCAGTGAATCCGGTATTGTGTGGTATTATTCGTTTTAGATAAATTGCTACACACAATGATCCTGTTTTCTGGTAAGTTACATTTGGAAGTGAATTATACCACCATTTTCTTACTTACCTGGCTTCTCGGCTTTAGGGATAGAAGTTATAATGCTTCTCTTTCATATACAAAATAACTTCTTTTCAGAAGCTGGATATGAATCATCTCGTAGAAAATCTTCTTTCATCAATCAGTTTCTGCGATATTCGTTCATAATACTGCTTGAGTTGATACCTTCTATCAAGTCCACACGTGTTTGCAAGTGGTGGGTAGAGGCCATGATTATCCGTAATGAATTAAAAATATTATTTACACCACTTGAAAACATACATGTACTAGTACTTTTGGTTTGGTTTTAATACGCAGAAAAAATGAACCAAAATAAAGATACCTCACTCCTCAACAATGCCTCCAAACTGAGTCGTCTAAACATCAGGAATAGATGGCTAGAGAAGGGTAAATGGGATGGGTGTTCGTCAGTTAGGTTAAGTTACCAGTAAGTACAGTTCAGAAAAAGAAAGTGGTATAGGTTAGGGACAGATAGAAACAGGGATAGAAGTAATCGAGATGGGGAGGGTGGAGGTGCGGAAATAGCCGTTCAGGCGGGGGGGGGGGGGGGGGGGGGGGGGGGGGGGGTTCATAAAACAAGACCATCACCCCCACATATCGCCATGTGAGAATGAAGAAAAGTGGAAGGGAGTAGAAGAGACAGAGAGAGAGAGAGAAGAAAGAGAAGAGAGAGAGAGAGAGAGAGAGAGAGAGAGAGAGAGAGAGAGAGAGAGGAGAGAGAGGGAGGGAGAGAGACAGACAGACAGATTGTCAAAGACACAGAGAGAGAGAGAGAGAGAGAGAGAGAGGAGAGAGAGAGAGAGAGAGAGAGAGTTTGCATTCTGAATTAGACGTGCGCTCAAAATCCTTTCAGATATTTAGACCGTCTAAAACTGTTCCACTCATGGATTAGCAGCACGTTTTGTATTTCAGGAACCTGTTTTCGTCATTTACAAACATATTTATCAAAATGCTGTCCTATAATGGTTACGACGAGTTCCCACAAAACCCACTCCAGAAATCATGCTCTTTGAACACTGAAGAAGCATGACAACAGGTGTGTGTGTGTGTGTGTGTGGGTGTGGGGGGGGGGGGGGGGGGGGGGGGGGGGGACAGTAATATAGATTCATTGAACAAGCTTAACACAACATTTACTGTCTTAACACATCATTTCGCATTCTGAATGCTTTATACAAATACAGAGAGAATTGTTTAAGTTTTTTTTTCATTCGATGATGCCATTAACATAATAAGTTTAAAGAAACAAGGATTTCTTAGGTATTTAGGTGGAATCAATTGCTGTCGAACAGTTCGTAGTTCTGGGCAAGACAGAACAAAATGAACTTCATTTTCATCACCTTCATGACAGAGCGGACAAGTAAAATTGCAATCATTCAAAGGCCTGTAACGGTTAGAATGCACACAAATATCCGATACACCAAATCTGAATTTTGTCACAATACATTTGATATGTCTGTTAATCTGCATAGACAAATACTTTGGAATACAATGTGCAGGGTTAATATATCTGTAGATATCAAATCTGTGACTGTCTTCAACATGCGAATTCCATCTCTGCCAGTTACAATCGATTAATCTTTGCCGAAACATACGCAGAAAACTATTTATGTCATCTACACCCTGATTCTCCCACACAAAGCCAAAACCAAATTCGTACAGTTTCAATCTTACTTTAGAGGCCCAATTGCTCTTACCCCTAGCATCTAGCTGTACTAACATTTTATATGCTTTATGAGGTAATCTATCAGGTGCCATTCGGGGGTTTATTTTTAGCCAGTAACAAATGCATCTTACTACAGATAGTAAATGAATGGGATATCTATTAGTCTCCCCATAACCAAGTCATTGGGTGTTTGTATTGAAACACCGAGAAACTTTTTCAATGCATACAAATGAATCTTTTCAATTTGCACGGAAAACAGTATCGAGACCCCATAACTCAGCTCCGTATAGCACCAATGGCTGAATTTGAGAATTGAACAACTTTAAAAACAATGGAAGAGACTCATTATTGAGCATACGCAGTTTCTTCAAAATACAAAGTAAACAATGTTTAGCTCTGCTTACAAGATCTCTGCAAGCAAAACTGAAACTTAAACGTGTTGAAAAATATATACCCAGATACTTATAAACATTCACCACAGGCATAGTTATTCCGTTGTACGTCCATTTTTCTCTTGCAGCAAGATGTCCACCTTTTTCTAAAACACTATATATTACTTTTTTGCCATGTTTACCTTCAACTGGAGTGATGCAGAAGCTCTTTCTAAACTGTTTAATTGATTTTGGAGACCAACTATTGTTCTGACATCAATACAACGTCATCATCAGCTAAGAGAAGAATAAAAATCTCCAAAGCATCATTTACAAAGTGAGCGCCGTGCCTACCATTATTTATTACTTCTAAAGTTAATTCATTAATAAACATGGAGAAAAGAACAGGGCTACAGACGTCTCCTTGTTTAACTCCCAAGGTACAGTTTATGTAATCTGTCAGAGATGATCCGGATCTCACCCTGGCCTTCACAGAATCATACATGCTCAAAATACATTTATATAACTTACCTCGGATTCATGTTTAATCAAAATTGGCCATAATACACTTCTATTGACAGAATCAAATGCTTTTTCAAAATCAATGAAAGCTATATATAATTTTCGATTTAAACAAAACTGCTTTTGAATAAAGGCCATCAAAGTAAACATGTGATCTATAGTCGAATAATTCCGTTTAAATCCAGCTTGATATTCGCCCGTAATATTATTTTTTCTTCGACCCATTCTTGAAGTCGTCTATTAATGATAGCACTATATAACTTACTCCAATGTTGCACAGCGAGATTCCTCTGTAGTTGTTGGGTTGTGGGAGAACAATAGACTCGGTCCAACTTTCAGGAAACACACCCTTGTCAAATAGAGCATTAAAAAATAATACTAAAAAGTTAATCACCAAATTGGATTTGCATGCAGTCTTTATCATTTCGCTGATAATCCCATCAGGACCCCCGCGCTTTACGATTTCTAAGTTTACTTAAGGCCAAAATAATCTCTTCTTTCGATATGGGACGATTTAAATTATCGTAATTGTCATCATCTTCATCACTCTCACCTCCCTGCCTAACACTGTTGTCAATGCATTGACAACAGCGGAAGGAGAGATTGTGAAAGACTTTAGAAACTGTCTGTCGAGCTACTGTCGAGCGGAACTGAAATGACACCATCTTTGAATCTATTCTCATCGAGAAACGTAAAACTGTATTTTCTTTCCCGAAGATACAAGAGGAGGAAATAAAGGATACAAAGATATATGCACGACTTTCTTATCAACTTTCCCCATGCAAAATGTCTACAAAATATATTCACGGAAGTGTCCCATGGTAGTATCTCTGTTGGGGTTAGCAGAGGTGGTTTCATTTTGGCAATGCGAGTACTGTGTAGCATGGTTATTGACAGCAATGTTAAATGCAATAAGAACACACTAATTGGTGACTCCTTGAGGAGGGCGAGACACATTACTGGAGTTTCTTTGTGATAGGATATCCACCTCATTGTCAATATTTGGGTAAGGCAGCAACACATCACAAACCAGAAAAAAAAAGCTTTCTGTGGGAGAGAGAGAGGAGAGAGAGAGAGAGAGAGAGAGAGAGAGAGAGAGAGAGAGAGAGAGAGAGAGAGAGAGAGAGAGAGAGACAGAGAGACGGAGAGACAGACAGACAGCAGACAGACGGACAGACAGACAGAGACAGAGAGAATTTACTGACACAGAGTTAGACAGACAGACAGACAAACAGATAGATAGATAGATAGATAGATAGATAGATAGATAGATAGATAGATAGATAGATGGATGGATATATAGAAACATAGATAGATACATAGAGATAGATATATATAGTTAGATAGAGAGACAGACAGACAGACAGATAGATTGGGTGTGTGTGTGTGTGTGTGTGTGTGTGTGTGTGTGTGTGTGTGCAAAATTAAAGTTTATCTTCTGCCATTTTAACAGGTATCAGAACACATGGCTGTGGGCAGACGATACATTGGCCGTGTATCTACCTATCACCTTTCACTTAGTTCAGACGCCATACTGTGCCGTTCTTAATCAATCCAGTATCACCGTGGTCACCTGCAACATGAACATGGAAGCAGCCTTCCTCTGCGAGTCTGACTACAAACCTGACATTGTGAACAATACTGAGATCACCTTGGCCACTCCATCTGGCTGGGACACAGAGTTGATGACGACATGTCCACAGAATCACGTCACCCATAGCTTTCCTGGCTTGTGATGTCACGGCAAACTGTTGGGCTTTAAACAAGGAAGAAGCACTGTCATGCAGCCATTCGTTTTCTCCGCCCGTTCCATTTTTCACGTGCAGAAACCAGATAGAACACGTGCCATACACACTGGTATGTGACTTCCGGTCAGATTGCTGTGACGACAGTGATGAAGATTTCTGTGAATTTGCTGCCTGTGACAGTGGAACACATTATGAATGTGCCGACGGCAAACAGGTCAGCATAGCTTTGCTTTTAATTCAATCAACAATTTATTCAGTTTATGAATTTATGGACCTCATACTTTGTGGTGTGTTTACTTTATAACCCTAATAGCAGACATTTTTTTCACCAATCATCTCTTTGGCCAAGTTCTCTAAGAGTTTGTTAGTGTTTGGCAGACAATACAATACTCTCTCCACTAAAAGATCAACAGAGGGTTTGTCCTTGTCGTATAAAATGTACGTTTTCTTACGTATAGCAGTTGAATCCACACCTTTACATATTCACCATGATTTCCATGATTGTAACTATTCTCCAAATGCAACGCTTGTGAGAGGCCACTCGTTTTGGTTCTTTGCCCAGTTTGGTGATGCTAGTGTCGATCATCATTAATCTTGTGAGTTCTTTTGGGCACACAGGGTTGCAGCAACGCTCCTCCATCATAATCAGTTCTGAGCCAATGTCATTCCAGTTGACTTCACTTTGGAATCCATGCATCCGCGATAATGGCTGGTCATGATCAACTGCAGCAAATAATATTTCCAAGAAAGGCTTGCCAGGGAATAAGCCTCACTCCAAGAGCCGTTATGGCGGGCTTGTATTGGTGTAGAACAGCCCTCAAACAGTGAAAAACTATTTCATTCAGTGCATTTAATAGCCTCTTTTCAGTTATCCATCAACAGATAAGCTCCGAGTGCCATTTATTGTTTAGTCTCCAAGGCAAATGAGACTATTAATTGAATCTTAATGTATGTCTTTATTCTGTCTTCAAGTCAGGCACCATGTGATCACTTTCTGGTTCCTGGAATTTTATGGATCTTATGGCTGCACTCGTTTTGCATTTAATGAAAGCATTCAAAGTTTGGTTTGCAGAGAACTGTCTACACGGAAATACTTTATTCTTCCAAAAGTGTGACCATTTGAGTCCACTTTTCTTAGAAACACCCATCGAGCTACAAACGTCATCATTTGCACCAATCGTCAATCTCATTTTGTCTCTGCTGCAGGTAATCTGTTGTTTTCATGTGAGTGACTATTCAGAAGTCATGCTAAGGAGGGTGAATGAATGTTTACCAACCGGACAGATCCTCTTCTTGCTAGGAAGGCTGAAGAACTGTGAGTTTTGTTTTTATTGTATTCGCCAGCTAGGTCACACATCGGGAATGATAAAAGATCAATATATAATAAGATAGAAATAACGTTAGAAAGAGAATAACGTTAGAAAGAGAATTGTTAATATCAATGTTTAAAGAAAACCTAGATTTCCCCCAGAGGAAATTTATGTATGAGGTATTAGGAGCTTTTGGAATCGGTGTAGATATGTGAAGATCAATGGGCATTATTATAATACCTTTTCGTCATTTGCACCAGCTAGTTGACAGTGGTTAAACCGCTTTTGATTTATTTAGCGTTGGCCAATGTAACCATTCTCGTTATAAGCATGCATCATTTAAAGACAAAATGTCATACATTCTGATTCAAGAAAAATGGAATCATGAGAGTCATCTGAATCTGTGAGAAATAATAACATATTACAGTTCATCGATAATATACAGCTGATCCAAAACAGGCATAAAATGCGACCAAAAAACATGTCAACGATCCTTGAATGTTTTGTAGTTCTAGATGGACGTTAACCATTCAATTGTGATTTAAAAACCTCTGTAGTATGGTTAGGTGCATCAAGGTAGCGCTGAAATAAAGGATAATATCCTACACTTCAGACTTCGTTCGGATGTTTTCCACAATTCGTGTTTTCCATTTGATTGTGTTTACTAATGACTTTAAGGAATACAGAGTTACAGAGTTAGGTTTGGTTAGTGTTTCCATTTGATTGTGTTTTACTTTTGAACATTCATCTCAATCTGATGGAAAAAGTCGCATTACTAACAAAGTCGATGGTGTTTAATTTGTGAAAGTTTATATCGAGTCTGCTGGACGAGTGTATCAATATACACTAGATTTTTTTTTTTTCTTCAATCTGGTGTAAAATACATAATCGGTATGACTGCATCCATGAAAACCGTCAGTGTGATGCCATTTCTTAGTGAGTATGCAAAGCATGGCCTACTTAGCAACAATCAGTATACTGCAGTCTATGATCTTCTGTGCATTATATAAACAGTAAACAAGTGGGGGGTAGTTTTTTGCTCCCATAAGGAAACCTAACACAGAGTAACTTTTATTCAAGACTGGTACAGCCTTTTAAACTTGAATAAAGTCAGACAAATACAAAGACAATCAATCTAATGGAGGGGGGGGGGGGGGGGGGGGGGACAAGCGCAGGCCACCAACTAAATTGTCTTCATAGTAATGACTTGGCAAAACTTTGGACTTAAGGAGGGGGAAGGTGCGGGAGGCCTTTCGGGAGGCCTCGGAGCAGGCAATACAAATATATCTGCCTTCAAAAGGGATTGCGATGGTTCCTTTTGCAGCTAGTGAAGAGTTTTCATATCTGTAATATAATTTTCTTAATTTCATGTTCCCAGTTTTTCCATCTTCAGCCTCCCGCACCTTCCCCCTCCTTAAGTCCAAAGTTTTGCTAAGTCATTACTATGAAGACAATTTAGTTGGTGGCATGCGCTTGTTTCCCCCCCCCCCCCCCCCCCCCACCACTATTAGATTGTTTGTCTTTGTATGACTTTATTCAAGTTTAAAAGGCTGTGCCAGTCTTGAATAAAAGTTACTCTGTGTTAGGTTTCCTTATGGAAGCAAAAACTACCCCACTTGTTTACTGTTTATTGTTTACTGTTCCCTGCCTCATTTCATTTCCAATTTAAGTGCATTATATAGTTTGCCTTGCAGCATGCAGTATTTCTCCATTCTGTACTAATGTAACAATCATGCCTTACGACAAATGCAAAACCAGACGCTAGCAAATCATTCACATGCATTTGATTTCAGACTAAGTCCTTGTGTGTTTTGGCATTTCCAGTGCATCGATCGGGACCACCTATGCGACAAACACAGCGACTGTGTGGATAAAAGCGACGAGCAGACATGTCAGGACAATGTGCCATCTTTTCAACACTGGGCGAACATTATCAAACCACCTGCACGGGTCGACTTTAAGGGTGATGGCAACTTCGACGTGGTGCCACTGACCGACTTTACATGTCCAGAGACACACTTCCTGTGCCCAGGTATCTTAACCTTGACATAGCAGCAAGCAAGTTGTTTTCACTCTGATTGCCAGTCAGCAAAATAAAGACAAACGAATGTTGCCAAACTACATTGACAGTATCATATTGTGGACAGGTGTACTGCAAATATGGGAAGCCTTGCAATGGTAATGGTGATGCCGCTTAGAGCACAGCCGACCGCAAGTACCATATCAGAGCTATCATCACATTGAAGTCAAACCACAAGTCATTACTGAAAAACTATTCACACCACTCTTTAAAACACAATTTCAAAAAAACACACCGGAAATTTGGTTAAAATCCTATGTGTGTGTGTAATGTACATTTTAAACTATATTCAAGAAAGGGTTTTTCGAAAAGACTTATATTAACACCCCCAATCTTTTTTTTTTTCTCCTGTTTGATGTGACTGGTCATTTCAGTTTGATGAATGGTACAAAAATGTTAGTTATAATAATATTCATCAAAAATGCAACACACACACACACACACACACACACACAATGAGCCTTCAGCAAGCTTATAGTCTCCAAGGGGGAGACAATCTCAATAGGGAGAAAAACTCACTAACATGTAACTCCTGGTCAGATACCAGTATTTCGAAACCTGATTGTTTCTCCTCAGTGACCGCGGAAAGTGGTAACTCGGCTCCTCCGTTTTTTTTTTTTTTAAGAAGGAAGGCTATCTATCCCAGAAAAAGGCTGGTGTGCAATACCATAGTATGTTTGCTGAGTTTTCAAAAAACTAACCAAAGGTGCCACCTAAGAAGCAAAAGAAAATCATGAAAGAGCAAAACAAGCTACATTTTCTTGTGAAAAGTAGAAAAATATAAAAAAGATAACCTCTTAAGACACAAGTGCTGAGGGCCAGTTCTTGAAATAAATCCGCAAGGGACTAAATTACAATGAAGCAATAACTGTTAGTTAGACAGAATTATCTACCACTGCACATAAGAATACTTATCTCCCCCTATTTCTTCAATCTAAGACATAAGAGCAAGCTTTGTTTATAATTGAATATTTCTTGCAGTTATTGCAACACCTAGCTGCTCTGTAAATTGCTGGAATGGTGCTGATACTTATCCATGCAATTCATTAGTAGTCTCTCTCTCTCTCTCTCTCTCTCTCTCTCTCTCTCTCTCTATATATATATATATATATATATATATATATATATATATATATATATATATATCAAGAATAGTACTAAAACGCCCAATAAAATTTTCAAAGTGCTCAACCCTTGGGGAGCAACATCTGTTAAAATAGTATGGTAAAAGGAAGTTTTAAAATCATCAACAGATCTGTTTCGAGCGCTGGCTCTCCTCAGGATGGTGTTGGGTCGCCTACTGCTGGTGTTATATGGCCTAATGTCACGGTTTGCACGTGCGGATTGGCTGCACGTGTTGTTCGGTTTTTCAGGTTGTTTACAGTTCAGGGTGCGTTTGCTGACAACGATTTCCATTTGTGCCTGCAGTTGTTACTATTTCTACTTTTATTTAGGGTTGCTAAGTATGGTTTGCATAGTATTAAACCATTTTTCTGTTGAACATAGGTTGCATCTTTTTGAAATGTTATTGTATGGTGATGCCCTTTTTATGATTTTTCCAAGATATGTTATAGTTTATTTTTTTTGTCTTTGAGTCTCCAAATATATTTGCTCAGTTCTGTTTGGTTTTTGTATTTTACTTTGTTGAATGACTGTTTATGGTTTGCATATCTGGTTTTGAAGTGATTTTCAGTGATCCCTATGTATGTTTTTTTTTCATTTTCTGATGTCACAGTGGCTTGGTATACAATGTTGTTATAGAGGCATTTGTTGCTTAAGGGACACTGTTCTTTTGTAGTACAATTGCAGGATTTCCTTTCTTCACCCTTCTTTGCTGTGTTGCTTTTCATTTTGTTGGATGAATCAATTATATTTTTAAGGTTAGGCATGCATGAATATGATAGTTTGATGGTGTTCTTGTTGAATATTTTGGACAATTTGTGTTCTTTTGGGAAGGATGCTGTCAGAATTTAAAAAAAAATTCTTTCCCTACGTTTGTTTTTACTCGTCCATCATATGGAGGGTTGTACCATGTGATTTTCCTTTTTCCTGCTTTTTTTTGTTTTTGTTCATGTTGTTATCTGGGTTGTATTGTAGTTTGTAGCTGTAACCACTTTTTTGCAATGCCTCTTGGTATTCTGCTGCTGCGTTGTTGAATACTACTTTCAATATGTGACAGGTTAGATAATCTCTTGTTGTTATGCCATTGGGTATGGTTTTTAGTATAGATGGTGGGTGGTTGCTATTGATGTTTACATAAATGGGAGTGTCATTAGGTTTCTTGTATGGTTTATATATGTAGTTGTTGAGGTCAAGTGTTATGTCTAAGTAGTTCACTACCTTTTTGTTTGCTTCAATGGTGATTTTTAAGTTATGGTTTTGGAAAAATTTTGCATAGTTCTTTTTTCTTGTTTTCAATGGTTCATGGGTTGTTGTTTAGCGCGGCGAGGCCGTCGTCTCTGTATAGTCCGACTTGCTTTCCGAGTTGTTTTTGGATGTTGGTTAGCATGAACAGTCCGACCAGTTCGCATGTTTCGGCACCGTCATACGATCCCATGGTCACATCAAATGTGTTGAGTTTCTGTTCGTTTTCTTGATCCATGTTTCATTTCTGTTGTAGAGTAAAGTTTTCTTGGTGTGGAGAATGATTTCCATTTCTGACCCTGTTATGTCTGTGTGTTTATTAGCAAATTTCAGAGCTTTAGTGAGTAGCTCTTCATCTATGGATGGGTAGAAGTCTACTATGTCGAATGTGATGAATACTGTGTTCTTCTGTTTGTTAAGATTTTTGAACCATTGGATAACTTCATATGTGTTCTTCCAGAGGTTGTATTCCGTGTTTTGATTTTATGTTTTTATGGCTTTTTCTAGGATTTTCTTACTTATTTTTGCCAGTTCAGATTTAGATGGGGTTTTTATTAGTCTACATGTTGGGTTGTTGTGGAAAATTGGTTTATGGTCTTTAAGAGTTATGAAGGCTTCTTTTATTGCTGTTGTTTCTACCCTGTCACCTAGATCCATGTGGTGTATGAGTTCTTTTTCTTTTTTTCGGATGTTGTTGTGTGTATGGTTTTATCAGCTTTTTTGTAGTTTTTCTGAATGTTTTTATCAAGAAGTTGTGTGAGTACTCGTTTGGTTCCATTTTGTAGTAATTACTGGTTTTGTCAGCCTTCACGAATATTTTTTTGTCATTTTGTGTTTGTTTTATTTCATTTTTTAATGATGTTTGGAAATCGTTGTTTTTTTTTTTTAATTCTATGTTGGCTATCATCTTTTCATTTTTATCCTCGAAAGATTTCATTTCATCTATGGCCGGTGGAGATCGCCATGATTTGAAGCCATATGTGTTTTTGTCCTCTTTTTTTGCATTCGGGTTCAGGAAGAAAAACGCTTTCCATCTCATGTTTCGTACGAATTTTTCAGTTTGTTCTATTAACCTTTTTAAGTAGAAGTTGGAGAATGGTATTTTTTTGTTGATTGTCTAAAATTGATTTCTCCATTTTGAAATTCATTAGGCCAAAGTGCTCAACTCGAGGAGCTATTATCAAGAGCTATTATAAAAAGATGCAACCTATGTTCAACAGAAAAATGGTTAATACTATGCAAACCATACTTAGCAACCCTAAATACTAAAGTAGAAATAGTAAACAACTGCAGGCACAAATGGAAATCGTTGTCAGCAAACACCCTGAACTGTAAACAACCCTGAAAAACCGAACAACACGTGCAGCCAATCCGCACGTGCAAAAACCATGACATTAGGCCATATAACACCGGCAGTAGGCGACCCAACACCATCCTGAGGAGAGCCAGCGCTCGAAACAGATCTGTTGATGATTTTTAAAACTTCCCTTTTACCATACTATTTTAACATATATA
This sequence comes from Conus betulinus, assembly GCA_016801955.1. Lineage (NCBI taxonomy): Eukaryota > Metazoa > Mollusca > Gastropoda > Neogastropoda > Conidae > Conus > Conus betulinus. The sequence goes on from JADBJO010003764.1 coordinate 94,805, forward strand.
TATATATATATATATATATATATATATATATATGTATGTATGTATGTATGTATGTATGTATACATACATACATTCATATGTGTGTATATATATATATATATATATATATATATATATATATATATATATGTGTGTGTGTGTGTGTGTGTGTGTGTGTGTGTGATGTAAATTTTAAACTATATTCAAGATAGATCTTGTTGCAAAGTGAAACGACTGCAGGCGGAAATCTAAACAAATCTATTCAAGAAACGGTTTTCGAAAAGACTTATATTAACTCCCCCAAATCTTTTTTGTTTCTCCTGTTTGATGTGACTGGTCATTTAAGTTTGATGAATGGTACAAAAAATGTTAGTTATAGTAATATTCATCGAAAATTACACACACACACACACACACACACACACACACACACACACACACACACACACACACACACACACAGCAGGCAGAGACAGAGAGAGAGAGAGAGAGAGAGAGAGAGAGAGAGAGAGACAGAGACAGAGACAGAGAGAGAGAGGATGGGGGGAGGAGGGAGGAAGGGAGGTAGGGATACGAAAAGAGAGCTGTAAAAAAGTTAAGGATCTAGAAAAGCCATAATTGCTTTTTTGTGTCTGTTAACATGAATTCTTGTCCTTTTTCTTCTTCCTGTTTTTGTTACATTTGTCATTTGTGTGCTGTATAATTTGCTAATAGAAACTTTGCTGTAACTGAATATCTTTCCAAGGATAACCATAATGCTTAAATATCACCCCACCTCACACTCTTTTCCCCCTATGTGACTGTGTACTAATTCAATGTGACTGGTTTCAGGTGAAGGTTACTGTCTACCTGTCTACACCAGATGCAATGAATTCTATGATTGCCCTGGTAAAGAAGACGAAATGGATTGTGACCACTACACCTGTCCTGGCTTCTATCGTTGTCGAGGATCGAAAATTTGTATTCACCAGCAGCACCTGTGTGATCACATATTTCACTGTCCAGAGCACGATGATGAACTGATGTGTGTAATTTCTCTTGTCCTGAAAACTGTCACTGTAATGGTCACACCTTATCTGCACTGATGCCTTCACAACAGATAATTACACTGAACTTCGGTACGTGGACGCTAGCGATACAGGAATGAAACCTGAACATTTTTTGCATTATAGAAAACTGATCCATCTTTCTTTGAAACATTGTGGAATTACGACGCTTAGACATTTAGACTTCCCAAATCTCCAGAGTTTGGATCTGAGTTACAATGACATTCAGGAATTAAGTGGCAGTCATTTTCGTAAACTTAGGAATCTGGTTTACATATCTTTATCTTACAATTTAATGATGTCTGTCGATTTCTTTTCCTCCACACTAATTTTACTCTGTCTAATATTATAGATGTCCATTTCTCTGGCATTGCAATACCAAATCCTACTGACACATTTTTTTGACGCATTTCCAAACGTTCAACATCTCAATATGTCAGACTGTGGAGTGAAAAAGATAACAGAAAGAGGATTTCAGTCTCTGAAAAAATTGCACACACTTGATCTTCGTGGTTGTCCTCTGCAAACGTTCTACCCTGGTGTGTTTGAAGGTTTGAAACGGCTGGAAGTGGTCCACACTGATAATTACAAATTATGTTGTCCTGCGGTTTTGCCTGAAGGGATGAAAGCTGATAATTGCTATGCCCCTACAAATGAAATATCCTCGTGTGACGCTCTTCTGAGAAAAGACGTATATCGAGTTTTCTTGACCTTATATACTGTACTGGCATTGACAGGAAATCTTGGAAGTTTTATATATCGAGTCTGTATCGATAGAAGTGCTGTAAATCTTGGATACGAAGTTTTCGTCACACATTTGAGTGTAGCTGATTTCTTGATGGGTGTGTACCTTGCCATCATCGGCATCGCTGACAGAATTTATTTTGGGAATTATCGATGGAATGACGAGACATGGAAACACAGTGTAGCATGCAAATTGGCAGGTTATCTTTCCTTCGTGTCAAGTGAAGTTTCTGCCTATCTCATCTGTTTGATCACTCTGGAGAGCGTTTTCTGGTTATCAGCTTTCCTCACAAAAATCTTCGCTTTAACCGGTCGTCAGCCCACGTGGCTTCTGCAGCAGTTTGGCTTATTGGGATGATTCTGGCTTTTGTGCCTCTTCTGCCCATGACCTCTCTCACTGGAATTTCTATAGCCAGTCAGGCATTTGCATCCCTCTGCCCATCACAAGAAAGAAGTTTGATGGCAGTGATTATGCCTTTGGTGTCATAATTGTGGTGAACTTTGTCCTCTTCCTGTTTATTGCTGTTGGTCAGCTTCTCATCTACTGGTCTATCCATATCAATACAGTGAGTTCCAAGGATTCGGGCAGAAAATCAAGAGACACAGCTATTGCTCGACGACTGCTGGCTGTGGTCATGACAGATTTCATTTGCTGGTTTCCTATTGGAGTGCTGGGAATGATGGCTCGTAGTGGGGGTCCCTGTTTCTAGTGACTAGTGAAATCAACGTGGCCATTGCCATCTTCGTGTTGCCCTTCAACTCTGCTTTAAACCCTTTCCTGTATACGATTAACATAGTATTGGAAAAAGCGTAGGAAAATTTCTAAAGATCGGAAATCTAGAATCGAGGGAGAAAAATTCTCGTCCCATAGCAGAACCAGAGTGTTTGATGTTGTATCCGAAATCCGAAAAGACGAGTGCAACTACAGCAAAGAAGAAGCCTTCCAGCTGTTTAAAAAACTGTTGGAAAAGGGTCTGTTGACACCAGAGCAAATCCGGCAACACGTGTGGGATATCTACGAAGGATAGTGAGTATTCAAACCATGAAGTGTGTAACTTCTTTCTATTGCTGTTAAGAAAAGAAGTTATTTCATGACAACGTATTGAAGCAGCTAACATGCTTTATCATTCAATTCAGCATTGCTGCATTTTACTGATGTCACTGTGATTGTTTGTCATATCTTTTTTCAGTGAACATAGTGAAGTGAGAAACATTCTGGGTCCAGACTAGAAACAAACAGTTCGATTTTATACCTTAAAGTTAAACAAATTCACACCAAAGAAGAAACGTGTCGCCTGTTTCAAATTTTATGAAAGATGGTCTGTTGAATCTAGACAATAATATACAATACAATTACGAATCTATGAGGGAAAAGGAATTGTCATAATGCATGAGGAAAAGTCTTTTTTTTTTCCAACGTTTCATTTATTTGTATAAACTTGGTTACAATGCCATCAGTACACTTTGAATTTTCCCCTTTAGAATGCAGTTCTGTACCTACAGTCAGACAGGATGGATGTGGCTGTTATGAGGAGGGGGGAGTTAATAACAGCACTGTAAATATTGCTTCTCATGCCGTGGAAGATGCTACAAGAAGTTACTATTCAAGTTACCTTTCTTGTTTTATTCCTACAGAAACTTGGTGACTATTCGATCACTTGAGAAATGTATTTAGCATTGAAGGCGTTGAAATATGGAAAAAAAAGTGCAAAGAAATCTGCTAAAACTCTATTAGTAATATTGTTTTATCCTGCCATACTTTTGTGATTATGTCAGTCCATTAAAATTTACCCACTGTCAAATCATTTGTCATGGTCGCCTTTTTCGTTTGGAATATGAAAAACAGTGGCGGGGATACTGGGCCAGGAAACAATGCAGTACCGAAAATCCATGGACAATAATTCTCTATTGCAGAGAGAGAGAGAGAGAGAGAGAGAGAGAGAGAGAGAGAGAGAGAGAGAGAGAGATGAAACGAATGAAGTAATTTGACAATTCAAGGTGGTCAAATTACTTTAGCGATGCCACAAATCAAGAAATGCAACCTGGTGCAGTAAGATAATATTGCAATTTCGCTAACTTTAATATTTCTGATATCCGTCTTCATCATATTTTGGTTACTATCTGTGTACAAAACATCACGCAGAAATACAATATGCCCTAAAGTGTTTCATTGTTCTTGCAACATAAGCTTGCATGTCTGCAAGCTTTTTTTTGTCAACAACGTTTCCCATTTTAAAGATTGATCAGTTTCGCACGTTCTTCCTGTCATCTTGCTTGACAAACCAGAATACACCGACACTGTCACTACTGTCAGATGTGCTCAGAAACTCCAATGCCGCATGCATCATCTTTTTTTTTTTTTTTTTTTTTTTTTTTTTAATAGGTTCAAATCTGTTATATTACATACAGACCGAATTCTTCTATACAGAATGACATGTTGGAGGGTTTTTTTTTTTTCATGAAGTGCAATAGTAACACCCAAACCAAAAAAAGAAAAAAAAAAAAAAAAAGAAAAAAAAAAAGAGGGGGAGGGGGGTGATGGTAAAAAGATAAAAAACGCCTTGTGGGAGTTTTATCCAGATAAGGAAAATAGGTCTTTTTTTTTTTTTTTTTTTTTTTTTTCAAATTCTGCACTGATGTTTATTTTCCGTTAGTGAAATTTCGATCAGACATCAGTTACAGGTGGCTATGACTTAACCTTTGAGATCTCGGTTTTTACATTTGAATTATAACTGCACAACACCATATCATATTCAGAAGTTTGTACTGATTTTTATTCTGATCTTTCCCCGTTTTCATTCTTTTACGTCCAAATTTCAGGTGCAAAGCTGTATAGTTTTTTTTTTTTTTTTTTTTTTTTTTTTTTTTTTAATCAAACAGTACTTACTAAACAAATATATTTCATAATTACGAATAATGAAAATAGGTATAGCATTCTTTTAAAACCGAAAAGGCAAAGGAGTCAAATTACCACTTTCCGCGGTCACTGAGGAGAAACAATCAGGTTTCGAAATACCGGTATCTGATCAGGAGTTATATGTTAGTGAGCTTCCTCCCCATTGGAGATTGTTTCCTGCCTTGGAGACTATAAGCTTGCTGAAGGTTCATTTTGAGAAGCATTTATCATTCCCCATTCACACACTCAAGCACATACTGTCAGTTAGGCAGAATTATCTACCACTGCGGATATTAAAGCTTACCACCCCTTATTTCTACAATCTAAGACATAAGAGCAAGCTTTGTTTATCATTCAATATTTCTTGCAGTCATTGCAATACCAAGCTGCTCTGTAAGTTGCTGGAATGGTGCTCGGTACTTATCTTTGGAATTTATATTTTATTGTGTATATATATATATATATATATATATATATATATATATATGTGGGGTGTGTGTGTGTGGGGGGGGGGGGTATAGAGAGAGAGGAGTGTTGCTGTATGTATATGTGTGTGTGTGTGTGTGTGTGTGTGTGTGAGGGTGCGTGCGTGGGTGTGGGTCTGGTGTGGGTGTGCTTCCAACCTACGATATCTGCCCACATTGTTTTTCTTTTGTTTTCATTCAAACATTTTTCCCTTTTTTTCCCACTGTAGTTCTTTCTTCCAACAAACTCTCACATACCATGCACAGTTTGTGTGCTCATTTACCGATGGACATCCTCTTGTTCATCTTAATGTTCTGTGTTTAAAGCAAAGGCATCGGAGTTTGTTGGTGTTGTGATGATGCTTGGTGTGCTGATACTTTCATTCTTTTTGCATCTAACACTTATACCCAAAGGAAACAATACAGCAAAAGAAGGAAGACCACAGTACTTATTAATTACACAAGTATGTTACTGGTTTTATGTAATCAGAATGTATGTGTATTGTTTGTGCCGGAGATAAGTGACGTATCTTTTGTGTTAAGGCATGAGGATTGTGAACAGATTTGTGGACGTTTTGGAGAGTTCTTCGCTTTTCTAGTTCCTGGCAAACTGGTCCGCAACCTCGTCGTCCAATGTGCCAAAATGCCTGGGAATCCAAATGAGAGAAAATTGCACGGACAGTAAAATTCAAAGAGCTAACATTACTTGATTTTCCAGATGACAATGAACCCAAGGGCAGAAAATGAAATTTCGAAAATGAAAAAAGGAGGCTTCTATTCTGAGACTGAAAACCATGTTGGACTTAACCAGAGCTTTCAGTGCAATGCTATAGAAAGAGCGTTCAAGAAGAATGTGTTGCTTACGAAAAAATTAATAAATCTTAGATATGTTCGTGACACGAATCCTGCCGTGACATCTAAGGACTGTACAGCACACAAAGACTAGCAGCTAGTAAGCGACGTTATGAGCTACACAGGCCTGTCGATGTGAGTGAACTTTGGGTTCAGTTTTAAAGAACCAGGTTTTAACATCTGTGGTGAAAAAAAAAAAAAAAAAAAAAAAAATGCTTGCTACTGCTCATGCTTAGCTTCGCTGAACTTCCAGAAGTCTTTGGCCCAAAAGCATAAGAAAATGAGAGTGTGTTATCAAAAATTTTTGAAAACACTTTTATCCAGAATTCCAGCGCTAAATGTGGATTAGTTATAATTGAGGGCAGTGGGGAATTGGGAGTTGATCAAGTCTTACAGAAAGTGCTGATCGTTAAAGTTCGTGAAGCAATGATACGTCATTGCCTTGTGTTCACACACACACACACACACACACACACACACACACACACACACACACACACACAGAGAGAGAGAGAGAGAGAGAGAGAGAGAGAGAGAGAGAGAGAGAGAGAGAGAGAGAGAGAGAGAAATTTGTAGATATGATTTTTTTAAAATCTGGGATCTAAATCCCGTGAGGCCGTACGAGAACTTCAACACCATACAGGGACTGATAGCTGCAACAGGTCTCTCGATGTGAAGCCTTTGATTCGGCCTTGAAGTACTAGGCTTTTCACAAATTGTAGTGACAGTCTGAACTCCTTGTTGCTGCTATAACCGAATGTGCAATCGTCTGTTCCGCTTATGTTTTATGCTATATAATCACCCGATTATGAATTTTGAATTTGATTTTTTGCTATATCACGGTTTTTTTTTTTTTAATTGGATTTTGCGTATTTTCATTGGTGTATTATATTTATTATTTTGGGAATTTGGAATCTCAACCGTGATGTTACTGTTTTCTGCTGTTTCCCATGATCCTAACGGCGTGTTCCCTTGAGCCTGAATGTTACTGAAAGAGTGCTTATGATGCATCCGCGTCCACGCTGGTGAAACACACTTTTGTTTTTGCTACATTAGCAGGACTATGACCCTGCTAATATAGGTAGCCAATGATTTCAATGAAGTTCTACAGGTGTTTACTTTCAATGGAACGTCCAGATACTCAATTAGATATAAAAACGTACCTAAGCACTTGTACTAATAGAGGTTGCCAAGATTTCAGTTGAATCGCAATGGCATGTACTTTAAATCCAGTGTAGAATGGTATTTGTTTTTTGTCTCCGAGGTGCCCCCTGTTTTCAGCGCCTAAAGAGTGGGGTAAAGAGGATTATGCTGAATGTCTCCTGATCTATACAAAAATAATGCTGTCCCAACCCCCCACCCAATCTGTCTGTCTGTCTGTCTGTCTGTCTTTCTCTCTCTCCCTCTCTCTCCGTCTCTCTCTCTCTCTCTGCCCCCTCTCTCTCTGTCCCTCCCTCCCCCCCCTCCTCTCTCTCTCTCTCTCTCTCTCTCTCTCTCTCTCTCTCTCTCTCTCTCCCTCTCTGGGTGTGGCCCCGGGCGATGTATGCACGCGCTTTGAAAAATAGTTTAATTAACAGTTAGCGTGCCCATTTTATGTGCTGGTGATCTTTGGCATATGTTATGGTCACCTTGCAGTGGCCAGACACTATTCATGTGGAATGTGCTGTTTAAAAAAAAAGTTTCACATTTCTTCCACTTTTGCCATGTTTCAGGATGTCCATGAGCATTGAAATCAGTTAGTTACTTTTGTACGTATCGCACGTTAAAAAAAAAAACGTTTTTGCATCGGATATTTGTTGTAATACTTGTTTGCACAGTTCGGAGACATACTGTTTTCGATGTTGGTTTATGAAATAAAGTTTGTCGTTTCACATTTATACTCGTTTCGTTTTGCATTTCATTTTCCCTGTTCATATGGTGAAACTGTACTATTCTGTGTTGTATGTTGTTATTGTCACAATTGACCACGCCGTTCAGCGTCCCCCCCCCCCCCCCCCCTCTCTCTCTCTCTCTCTCTCTCTCTCTCTCTCTCTCTCTCTCTCTCTCTCTCTCTCTCAAAGTCGATTTTTGCCATAGAATATATGAGAGACAGTTGAGCTGGTACGATAGCGGGATCTTTTTTTGCTTGTTTTATGAGTTTAACATTAATTTCGACCTCGATTTATCGCCAAATCCGAAAGATCAGCACTGATATCTTCATATTAAAAACCCAGTTGTTGTTGTTGTTTTCAATTCTGATTAACTTTTTTATATATTGCTTATAAAACTTAGAGGCAGAACTAGATCATGCTCAACGATGAAGAAACGGAAGGACACACAAAAACAGAAACATCTTGAAAATAATGTTTGTTTACTTGAGAAGAAAACGGTGCTGTCGGCACAAGAAAGTCTTGAATTTGAAAGCCGTAGAGACTATTTGATCACAAATCGGGAGAAGAAGATGGAGAAGAAGATGGAGGGTATATTGCTGTGTTGAAGGGTAAGATGGGCCGCAAAAGGAGAAAAATAATCCATTTTTGTGGACTTGAAAAGCAGAAATATGAAACTTGTTGGATAATGGATCTACTCTAAGTGATGGTGATAAATTTGGCCAGGAAGTTAATAAGTTCTACCAAAAGTTATATTCTAGAAGGAACATCGGATCTCATGAATTTTGGATCTAGTGCTCAAAAATACCATAATTAACTGAAACTCATACAACTTCTTTTGACAGCAAAATTACTTTGGAGGAAGCTGGTGTGCTGCTCTAGAGCATAGCATAAAACGAAACGTCCGGACAGAGATGCTTTCACGATATAATTCTTCCTTTTCTTCTGGCTACAACCCGGGCGCTACGTTGTAACAGCGCTTAACTAAAGATACGTTATAAATGAACTATCTTCATCGCAAAATGAAGGAACTATTATATGCATTCCAACGGGCGACAAGCCCAGACAGCGAAACAAAATTGGAGACCAATTTCGCTTTTGAATTCTTTGTATAAAATAGGATCTACCTGTAAAGCCAAAAACCCATTAAAATGTGTGCTTCCCTCTATCGTCAAATGAGGACCACACTGGTTTTTATTCCAAACAGATATTTGGGAGATAGTATTTGTCATATTCATGACGTGCTTGGTTTTGTAATTGTATACACATACAAAAAAAACAGTAATACTTTAATATTTAGAAAAAGCGTTTTAGAGTGAAAAGGCGTTTGTCAGTATAAGCTATGATTTCATGTTTAAAGTACTGCATTTCCTACGGCTTTGGTCAAAGTTTCTGTCAATGGATAAAAACATTCTAAACAAATATTGTGTCAGCTGTTTTCGTGAATGGAAAGATAGCACCTGTTGAGATATGATGCCGCCCAAGGGGGTCCAATTTCGCGATATCTGGTTGTTATTCATGTTGAAATTTTAGCAAATATCATAAGACAAAATGAAGACATAAAAGGATTTCAGATCGGCAATAATATCACAATATGCAGACAATGCTTTGAACTGGTACAAAAAGGCGATCAAAAGTCATTCGAAGAATTGAATATGACAAAATGGAAGAATGTCTGGACTCTTACTAAATACGCAGAAAAGAATACTGTATGGCTAGGGAGTAAACGAGACTCGCCCGTTAAGTATATGTCACATTTAAAAATGAAATGGACCCCCCCCCCCCCCCCCCCAAAAAAAAAAAAAAAAAAAAAAAAAAAATTCAAATTGTTGGATATGTGGTTTATGAGTAACTTTTTAAAAACTTCGAAATTTTAAATTCGAAGAAAATTAACATGAATAAAAAATACTATATAGACCATGACTAACAATGCGGATAACGACTCTCGACAGTGTATCAGAACTTCAATTCCTGATGTAATCTAATCAAAACGAACCCATCCACGGATGTTATTCCCGAACCCACTAGACTACATAACTGATGAAATTCAGAAATGTACATTCAACTTTGTATGAGGTAACAAAAAGGGACAAAATTAATCGGAAAACGTCAATAAAAAAAATGTTCAGCATGGGAGAACTAGGAATAGAAAAACCAGGCACATGTAAACAAATAAATGTACTGAAATTAATTTGGATTCGTAAACCTTTAGTAAGCGATCATAATGGGAAGAAAATACCTTTCTCATTATATTACAAAGCGGAAGTTATTTATGAATTAGGTGCTGATCTAGCTGGGCATGATACGTTAAATGACTTCTGGAGGGATATGTTCCAAGCGTAAAAGGTAAGATTGCGTCAAAAGTGTAGAACAGAGCATTTGTTTATGATGTGAATTTGAGGATTGGGGCAAATCTTTTTTTTAATATAAAAATTGGATCGAAAACATGTACTCTGCGTATGGAATCTTTTAGACGAAAGTGGTGATTTTTCAAGTTTCTAGTACTTTGTTAATGAATTTTAATTCCAATACAGAATGTTTTTCACATATAGTATATGCCAATACGGTATAACGAAATTGGTGCCGCGAAAAAGGAAAGTTGCAGTAGAAACAAAAACTGTGAAGAAGGTGAGTCAAGTAAACTGATAACTGTGATATTTTACGATTTACTGATTCAAGACACTCCAGAGCCAAGTGTTTGCAGTAAATGGGATGAAAGATTATAGAAGGATGATATGGGAGCTAGACTTTTTTTGAAAATACAAAGATGAAAGATATATAATTAAGATGGTTTCAGGTTGGAATTATTAACAGAGTGCTGGCAACCAATACTATTTTGCAAAACATGGGCATGAAAGATTTCAAAAAATGTCTTTCTGTACGTACGAGAGAGAAGGAACACATCCAACATATATATTTTGGCACTACCGTCGTATGCAAAGTTTTGGTAAGAAGTTCAAAAGACAGTGCATAGAAAATGCGAAACAATGAATCTACAGCTGAATGAAAATATTGTCCTATTAGATTGTGACGATAATTATAGATCAGATAGTATGTATTACCTTAATCATGTTACGTGCTAAATGAAATGTAAATATGAAAAAGAGTTGCCGTCACTTCAAGTTTTTATTGTATATTGAAAAACAAGATATAAAATAGAAAAGTATGCCGCTTGTCTTTACCTTTCACACGCAAAGTTTTTTTACGTAGCTGCTTCTATATTCTTCTTTACTGAATTAACACATTTATTTTTCAAGAATTCTAAATGAGATTGACGCAGCCGGTCACTTTGTTTTTTCTCCGATTAGTTCACTTCCTTGTTTCTGTAAACTTGTTTTGGTTTATTTGTTATTTGTGTCTTTGTCCCTTGCAGTTGTTATTGTGCTTATATGTGTTTTTGATTAGATTAAAAATGCAACATATAATACCCATTCAGGGGCTGATATCATTATCATTTTTAACAGTATTAGTAGCACACGTAGTGGTAATGGTAATAGTGTGTTGTTACAGTGGTAGCATGGTCATAATGTTGATGATGATGGATATGATCATCATAATGATCATGATGATCATGATCACGATGATGATGTGTTGTTGTTATTGTTTTCTCACGTTATGTATGCATTTTGTATTCCTTTTCTTCACGTGATTAAAGCTGGTGTTTACACCTGAGTGCTAGCTTTAGAATACACAGGCGATAAAATCCGGGCACTACCAACGATTGAATCATATATCATTCATGTCCACATTTGCATTTGGTTACCTTTGTAAAGTGCCAGACAGTGCTGTAGGTTTGTAAAACAAGCCCTAGTGCAATGGCAATGGGTTGCAATGTTCTTTAGTGGATTTGTGGGTTGTAATCCCAAAAGTCATGCATAACAAAGTTAAACACAGGGGGGGGGGGGGGGGGGGGGGGGGGGGGGGGGGGGGAGAGAGAGAGAGAGAGAGAGAGAGAGAGAGAGAGAGAGAGAGAGAGAGAAACAGACCGACCGACAGACAGACAGGCAGACAGACAGACAGACAGACTGACTGACTGACAGACAGACAAGAGAAAGAGAGAGAGGGGGGGGGGGGGGGGAGAGATTTCTAACGGATAACAACTGATTGAATATGCATGTACTGTCTCTGCAAATCTACTTGTAATGACATTTCCACCACCTCTAAATGCAGTCAAGTTAATCAGCAGACGCAACGTCAGTCCGCAGTGAAAAGAATGCAGAATAAATAATGCGAAGGAGAAAATAAACAAGCAAACAAAAATCATACGGATAAATGCAGCTATATTCAGACACCAAGATTTAAAAAAAAAAAAAAAAAAAAAAAGGTTCTTCAATGCGATTTTCGACTTCGAAAATATTCAGTTCCATCCATTCAGTCTATGAACTACACATGTTATGCTAACATTTTGTTCAGAAGAACAATATTAATGACAGCATTTCAGTAATCTGTTTCAATCATAGACATTATTGTCCTGGACCAGATTCCTCAGACGTCCATTCTTGTCCACACAAGTTCTAGGATGGTATGTGGGATAAATAGAATCCAGTGGAAATCTTTATGGAAGAATCGACTATAAAGTTTAAAAAAAAATTCAGTGAACAGAAGACATTGTAACATACACTGACCGTTCAGCCATCAAAATCAAGTACGGCAGACAGTCGGGGCAGGGAGAGGGGGTATACTGGAAAAGCTAAAGGGCAGATCAACCCAGGGAAAGAGTGGAACGTACAAGTTAATGGTTTCCAGTTTAACAACGGACATAGAAGTGATGACACATCATGACATTACAATACACGATGAGGGGCGGTGAAGCGGCTGTCCAATGGCTTTGGGAAATCTGCAGTCTT
>JADBJO010003764.1:115000-135000 GCA_016801955.1 Conus betulinus
TTTTCAATAATACTGACAGCTAGTGGTTTCATCATTTATGCTTTTAGTACGATTCGCTGCAAACAAATGTACAGGGGGGCCTGTATAACTACTGCTTCAGCGAATAGCAAAATTTCCAACAATTTATTCCTTCAAGCAGCCTAATTCACACACACACACACACACACACACAGAGAGAGAGAGAGAGAGAGAGAGAGAGAGAGAGAGAGAGAGAGAGAGAGAGAGAGAGAGAGAGAGAGAGAGAGAGAGAGAGAGAGAGAGATTCAAATTCATTCAATTCACATACACGTTTCGATGCATCATTTTTTTCATAAACTCGGTATCCAAGTCAAAATTAATTTATAGATCTGTTTTTCTTTAAGTCCAGGACTGCAGCCGGCAAATTGTGTTCCTGAAAATCCAGGGAAATGTTCTGTTCTTATTTTCAAACAAAAGTCTCCAACGTATACTAAAACAATCAACAGCACTTGGCTGGATTTCACCCCCATCGTTGATAAGGAAACAAAGGCTGGATCACTTATTTCTCTCTCCTGGTAAACCTGTACGGTTTCATGTTCCCATTGTACTTTCTAGCAATTGCAAGAAAGTGGGCAAGTTTGGAGAAATTGGTCCTTAGGGTCCTAAACTTAAGTCCTCTCACTTGCAATTGCAATAATAATGTGAGAGACCGGAGGAGAGAAGGATGGTGGTTCAGAATTTGACGGAAATACTTGTACATCATATGAGTCTTGCTCCGAAGCTTCGTTGAAGTTATTTCCAAAAGATGGTCAAGGAGAGAGTGCCCCTGCACAGTTTGAGCCAGAACAGACACAACTGGTCGCCACCAAAGTGACACAGCAGCAGGACCGGGTCTTCTTTGATGGTGGCTAATGGTGACCTGATGTTATCGGTCCTTGTGGTCATCCTGCTAGCTTAGACAGCGCTATAGGTGAAATGTCAGTGACAGCGTGTAGTTGTGCAGTAATCAACAGGTTGTGTGACTGGTGCCGTTGATAACATAAGAATTTAACACTTAGGTTTAGTACGTAGTAAGTGAGCTGGCTGTTCAATTTGTTTCTTTTCAAATCCATTTTAGAGATCGAAATAAAATGTCATGTCACATGATTGTATATCAAACATCATAGGATGTGTCAAAAATACACCACACTGGTTTGATATCAAAATGAAACCGAAAGTTACGGGTCATCTACCTGATCAGTTACTGTTTCAACTTAGTAATTCTCGTCTGTTGATTGCTCAAACGTATACATCGGGCATTTATGGGAGACACGATTTGTTCATTAGACAAACTGATACTTTAGACAAATCTGGTGACAACGCCTGTTCTGAGGACTGCAAACACAATACCAGATCTGGCATTTTCCTATCAAAGTTCATGAAGATTTGTGTGCACTGAAATCAGATTGCATGCAAAATGTTCATGAATGCATAACAAGCCTGACACAAATTTTGATCCTTTTGTCTGGCGACATCCTGTCTTTTTACCCCAAAGATTTGCTATTATTGACGGTATTGGCGTAATGTTGGTCTGAATGAGCGCAGACATCTTGATCATCAAAGGTTCCTTCGACCTTCTAACTTGAATTCGGATCGTGTTCAATGTTATTTTCAGGCCAGGAAAACACGACCAAAAAGCTGCAGCGATTTTAGAAGAAATGGAGACCTCAGAACTCTTGCACAATGAACTGGAAAGTCAAATTTGACTGAATCATACTCTCACACGGTCTACTCCTTGTCGTGGTGTGGGAGCTTGCGTACCTCTATGACCCAGAGAGCTATGCCAGCGGGAGCGTATGCTCCTGGTAGGGCCACCCTAGCTGGACAGGTCGAAGGGTAGAGGTCAGACTAATGTAGACCAACTCTCCAGGAAGTTAAACGGGTGGTGTTTACACGGCACCACTGGGCGGATGAACTGCTTCGGGCAGTCAACGGCCAGGGTGGATGAGGGCCTGATATGTCCCAACGGCTACGTGTACAAAACCGAAGGCGACCCATTAACATAGTTTGTGGATCTTGGCTTGCGGATGCAAAAAAAGAAGGAAAACTCCCAGAGAAAACCCGGTCAACTGTAGACCGTTACCGGAACAGGAGATCACCGAAGACGGCGCCACAGTGGTCTCTCTGAGCGGCGTGATGTAATCAAAACCGGCTGTGCACGCACTCTACGACACATGGCTACGCAGACAACGCTAGACCGATGTGGTGTCGTCTTCCTGGACCGTGGCCGAAGGGAGACGGTGCCGGGCCCTCAGCCTCAAAGGGGCCCATCCACGACTACCGACCACGGATTTGATGCTTCGCAGACTCTTCGGGGAGAACAGATTGGAGCACATGGGAAAGCAGCGTTTCGGATCGTCCACTGGAATGCGGAAGGAGTACAGCGCAAGAAGGTGGAGCTCCAGCGGTTTCTGCGTGAAAATGCGATCGGTGTATGTTGCATCCAAGAGACTCACCTCAGTAACACTCACCGCTTTTGTGTAAGAGGTTACGAGTTGTTCAGACAAGACCGACAGAACAGATCAAAGGGGGGCCTCATCACCCTGGTAAGGAACAATATCCCGGCGGTGGAGACCCAGAGTTCTGGTCAAGCTGATCTCGACACAGAATTCCTGGGAGTCAAGTTGGTGTTGCCAGGCACGTCAGTGACAGTCCTCAGTGTCTACTCACCTAAAAAAACCAGGTACAACTGGACTCCATTCGCGTTGACTCCCACAGCTGGATCATCACAGGAGGCTTTAACAGCCACTCATCCAGCTGGGGCTGCCAAGATCTCAACAAGAAGGGAGAAGATGTGGAAGGCTGGGCAACCAGTAGCCAGCTGATCCTCATCAACAGACCAGAAGATCCACCTATGTGCTACTCACGAGCATGGAGGACCCCTGACCTGGCCTTTGCGATAGACGACATCCACAGCATGCCCAAAGGGAGGTGTCGCCCCGGCTTGGAGGCAGCGACTACAGGCCAGTGATCATCACAGTACAGAGACAGTTTGAAATCCATTCTACCAGGCTCCCGGCGCGAGCTGGAATTACAAGAAGGCAAACTGGGACCTGTTCAAGCTCGAGATAGACAAGAGGACTTCTGCGCTGACAATGTCACACACAAATCAGAGGGGTGCGGACCTCAATACATCAACGAAAACGCCAAGATTTATAACAAGGCAGTGCTGGATACGGCGCAGGCAGCTATTCCACGAGGCAAACACAGGAACTACCGCCGTTACTGATCACCTGAGCTCGATACCCTGCACAAGACCCTCGAGGCCTCACTGAAACCAGGGACACAATGGAGAGCTCCCCAACTGACGAGAATGTAGAGACCCATAACAGAGCGAAAGCCGCGTTCATGAAGGAAAAGCTGCAAGCAACACGCAAGAGCTGGCAAGACAAGACAGCTTCCCTGAACATGGAGACAGACATGCAGGGACTCTGGAAGCTGACGAAAAAACTGAACGATGACACAACCAGCAGAGGCAAGACCGTCATCGAGCAGGACAACCAGCTGAAAATAGAAACGGCCGTAGCCAACACCTTTGCGGAGCTGTACCGAGAGGAGAGTACGATCCACATGTCCAGACAGCGCATGAAGCAGGTTCGAGCAGAAACCACAGAACTTCTGACATCAGACCCACACGGCATACATGACAGCTGTACGTGCGGGTCTTTCGCCAGCTGAAGCCCAAGAAAGCTCCGGGGCTCAATGGCGTCACTGACGACATGATGAAGCACCTGGGACCAGCATCCAAAACAGTGCTGCATCAGATCTTCATCCACAGCTGGGCATCAGGAGTTGTGCCCTCCATCTGGAAAGAGGCAGAGATCATCCCGATTCCAAAGAAGGGGAAGAACAAGAAGGACCCCCGCAGCTACAGACTAATCAGACTTCTGAGCTGTGTCGGCAAGCTGCTGGCCCAGGCACCGAGCGTGCAGCCAGCTTGCTAAACGAAGCCAGTTCACACAGCCGACCGTTCCTGTCACGTATGAGGAAGCCAAAACTCTCCTCCGCATCAGATTCCGAAGAGGCTGGGTCACCCTGAATGGAGGCTACCAGGCGCACCAGAATCCCATCAGGACACTGGAGAGGAGACACCAGACTACCATCTACCGCCTTCCCACAGGACACTGCGGCCTCCGAGCACACCTGAAGAGGACTGGAGTGGCAGCCACATCCCTATGTGATTGCAGCCAGGCTGACCAGACCCCATCCCATGTTCTCCAAGACTGCCCCCTGCACGAGAAGACGCGGCATCAGTCCTGGCCCGGGGTGCGGACCTCAACGCCAAGCTCTGGGGGACGGCAGCAGATCTTCACCAGACGTCCGATTTTCTGGCATTCCTCGAAATTAGGCCCTGACTGCCTAGCTATCGAACACCAAAGAAAGAAAATAAAGAAAGACTGAATCATAAAGGGAACGATTTCAAAAATCATATAAGAACCAAAGGATTTGAGAGTAACAGCAGTACAGCTTGAATTTGTTTGCCCTTTAGACCAGTTACTTAAACACTCTTAAACAAAAACGAACATTATAGAAAGGAAACATGAAATAATGAAACTTAAAGCGTGTGTGTGTGTGTGTGTGTGTGTGTGTGTGTGTGTGTGTGTGTGTGTGTGTGTGTGTGTGTGTGTGTGTGTGTGTGTGTGTGTGTGCATCCAAACATGGGATTTTCTCCTATGACATTCAGGTGAAGTTAATTTCCCCTTTTTTTTTAGCTGCAGCGTTATCGCGAAATATTACCTATCAATAAATTCATGTGTACCATATGTCATATTTTGGAATTATCAAATTTTGATCCTCAGAGCTAGTATAATGGCCGCGAGCGATTTCAAAGTTGCGTCCTAGCATGACAATTATTGAAATCCACCTGACAGGGGAGAGGAACTGGTGTCTGTGTTATCCACTGGTCAATCCATCATCTCCATGTTTTTGTCATAAAACGTGTTAATATCTGCATATGCATCCCTCAGAATAAACAGTTATGTATTGACAGATTTGGGGGAATAGTGTGCAGTTGGGTGCGCGTGGAAAGAACGACTGACTTTAAGGAGCTGTTACAGGCGCCTCTGCATGCTTTCAAATACTTGATTTCGTTCATTTTTTCCAGGCTAATCTCTCCAGTCCATATCTGCCTACGACGAAAAATACGGTATCTGGGAATAACCGTATACTTGGACTAAACAAAAGTCTCACGCAGTGTTGAGAAGGTTCGGACCACAGAGTTGTGTAGTCACAAAGTACACAGTGATCACAACTACACAGTTGATGACACTGCTATAGTGGTAATTGTGGTCCGTTTTGAAGCTGCCAAATATGGGCCATTGTATGACGGGCAACTTTAAAAATGACAACACAACAGGCACAAAATGACACCAAGATAATGTCTGGGAAGTCGTAGTATGTGCAGTAAATAAAAAGCCGCAATGATGGATTTAAAGGCGACTGACATACATAATGTCCATTGCAGCACAAAGTCAGAGAAGTTTTAGGAGTTGACAACAAGCACTGATGCACTTTACAAAGTTAGTAGTAGAGTGAGTAGCAAAAGTGCCGCCTGAGATCAGAGATAGTAGTCCCATGAAAAGCATTTTCAGTATTGAAAGGTATTTTAAAGTGTATTTTCCTGCTTCTATGTGTCCTCTCGAGGCACGTTAAAAAGGTAGAGGACATGAGGACGATGACAGACCTTGCCATCACCGTGAGTCGTATCAATATTCGTAGTTCCAAGATGCTGCGTAGGGAAAGGTATACATGTGCCCTCTTATCAGTAACTTGGAAATAGGTCCGTGAGTCAGTCCCGAATGTGTTCGTTGTGTTCACATGTGGTCACGTATACATCTCTATCCGAAATGATCTCAGGTAAACGTCAGCTTCCAGGAAAACTAATTTTATTTTGTGATAATAAACTCTGTGTGTGTGTGCGTGCGTGCGTGCGTGCGTACGTACGTGCGCGCGTGCGTATGTGTGTGTGTGCATGCATGCGTGGGCGTGCGTGTCTGCGTGCATGCGTGCATGCGTGCGTGCGTACGTGAGTGTGTGTGTGTGTGTGTGTGTGTGTGTGTTGTGTGTGTGTGTGTGTGTGTGTGTGTGTGTGTGTGTGTGTGTGTGTGCGCGCGCGCGCGCACGCGTGCATGCGTGCGTGTGTGTGCATGCGTGCGTGCGTACGTTAGTGTGTGTATGTGTGTGTGTGTGTGTGTGTGTGTGTGGGGGGGGGGGGGGGGGGGGGGGAGGTTTGTTAGCGTGCGTGCATGTGAATGAGTGTGTGATGCGCAAGAATCGTGTTTTTATTGTCGCTAGCGTTACGCGTTTTTTTTTTTTTTTCTTTTTTTTTTTTTTTTTTTTTTTGATAGTGTACGGCTTTTCACGTTTCGGCTGTTCGCGAGCAGCCTTTTCTCCCATTAAGTTCCTTCTTTGATTCTTGTTCTTGCTCCAGCGTGCATGGCTTGCTAGAATAAACAAATACTCTCAAAGACGAACGAATGTGTAGACAAAGAAAACTTTCACAAGCTACACAAGTTTAAAATCCATAATTATTTCATAAAGCGAATTAGCACATTTTTTTTCGAGATACAGCGAACACGAATAAGCCAAAGCTGTAGCTGTAACAGGCTATAAGGAGCATAGCACCTATAGTACAAGTTACTCAAAAACGCACTGTTTGTGATACCATTGTCTTTGTTGTTTATGTCAGAGGGATGCCGTGATAACTTTAAGTGTCCGTCACGGTATCTCAACATTTCACCGTGGGCCCATAAATAAATATCATTATTTCTCATCGTATGTGTCAAAAATCTTCCACTTAAACCGTCACTTATTCATTCTCTACTTAAACCTAGAGATCTTAGCGCTCTGCTCACAGTTCTTGGAGCAAAATTGTTGGAACGAGCGGGTAAAAGAATCAAATAAAGGACTTGACCCCCCCCCCCCCCC
Source organism: Conus betulinus (assembly GCA_016801955.1). Taxonomy (NCBI): domain Eukaryota; kingdom Metazoa; phylum Mollusca; class Gastropoda; order Neogastropoda; family Conidae; genus Conus; species Conus betulinus. Next base: position 121,925 of record JADBJO010003764.1, read on the forward strand.
CCCCCCCCCCCCCCACTCCCCTCCCCCCCTCCGAACTAGTTTACTCGATACTAATTGCTGTAATGAAGTCAGTACCTAGTACATGAATCCAGTAAGTGTTCATTCGTTTTTTTTGTTTTTTGTGTTTTTAGTGCATTCAGTGTCATGACTGTCTCAGGGATTTTGACTTAATTGGCATTGATCTTGAGTTTTAGAAAAAGGTTATTTTCTTCGCATAGGACACCATCGATCCCTTTGTTACAAACATAGCTGCCGACAAGAAAGCACACTGCAACAGGTTTCCGTATCTGCATGTGACTCTCTCTCTCTCTTCGAATGTAAGTGTGCGCGCGCGCAAGCGCGCGTGCGAGCGCGCTCGCACATGAGTGTGTGTGTGTGTGTGTGTGTGTGTGTGTGTGTGTGTGTGTGTGTGTGCAGTTGCCTGTGAGTATGCGTCTCTCTCTCTCTCTCTCTCTCTCTCTCTCTCTCTCTCTCTCTCTCTCTCTCTCTCTCTCTCTTCTTGGTCCCATGTTTTTCTTCTCTTTTTTTGTCACTTTCTTTTCTTTCGTATTTCTCTTCCCCCGAATTTTTTCTTCAAAATTACTGCAATTGTTTCAAAAACCTTGCTAAAAATATTATGAAAGGCCATTCTTGCTCAAAAAAAATTATGAAAGGCCAGTTATTACCAACTCTGAAATTTCTCATACTTCATAGGCATGCGATGTTGAAAAATATATCCCGGGGGGAAAACGGAGGAGAACAAAAATAGAAATTTATTAGCAAGTAGTATTCTCCTAAGTGCCTACACATAAACATTCCACATCCATTTTGCGCCCAATTTGAGGAGAAGTGACTGTCGTTCCTCGTTTCCATTGTCTTCAATGTTATCTATCTTGCCTGAAGAAAACAAAAGAGGTCAAAACGCGGCGCATTTTGACTTTTATTTTCTCTCTTTCGATGGCGGTACAGCGATTTTTCTCTAAGTTTGTTTGAAATATAAACGGCTAATTTTTTTCACTGAAAGTATCTATTTCAGATAGCATTGATGCTATTTTGCTTACAACATTCTACTTTAGTGAGATATTGGCTAAGCAGATCACATATTCAACCAGTAAGCAATACAGCCATCGGTCTAACCAAAAGGTTTTTATAAACTTTATTATTATTTCATTTTCACCACGACCCCGCAGTCAACTTTTGTCTCTTCCTTCATCGGTCTAAGGTTCAAGTGAGGGGTTTCTTCCACCCTCCACCGTGGTGGCATGAGTGTTCATCTTTCGGATGAAATGATAAGGAAAAGGGAGTTCCTTCGCTTAAGACTTGCAAAAGAGCCAGCGGCGGCAGCATGAAAACTGTCCTTCCCAAATTATGTGAGAGTTCAATTAAAGTCGTGTACTTTACAGCTCAGCCGAACGCGACGGGTCCGTGTCGGGGTTTAAAAGATCCAGAAGAATAAATGATATGGGAAATATAATTGCTGATACCGTTTACTATGGTGACGTGTGCTTCCTGGGGAAAAAGTCCGGTTTATACCATGAATACGTTGTTGCTTGAAATTCAGATTGAGAGTAAATGATCGGTATTTGTAGCACCACACGTCTTGCAAAGGTACGGCGTGTTTGTGAGCCAAGGGAAACAACCGCTCGTTTCTGGTTCCACGAGTACTTTAGACGGGGTCGTGACTGACGTGTGGGTTTCTGATTCTGAATTCACTGTTCGGTTTTTCAACATAAGGTAAAATTCTTGGAGGGTCTACACAGAAAAATGGCAGAAGGAAAGACATTGTCTGTGATATTGTTTGTGAGTGTCATCAGATCAGAGGAACTTTATGAAATCCACTACGAGACATGCAAGCCAAGGAAGAACACGACTTGTCCAATGTATGTCCATTGCATGTGATAGAATTAAACATAAACTAGGAACGGCGGTTCTGAAAAAAAGATAATAAAACTTAAAAGAAAAGAAAAGAAAGAAGAGAAAAGAAAATATTACTCTTGGGTACTTCCTTCCTTGCGACCGGATTATAGTGCAATGAGTGTCAGGATACAGATGTTAAGTTGACACCTACATTCAAAAGAAGAATTTCTCAGAAAAGACGCTGTACTACAGATCAGCCCAGTGGCTTCGTTTAGAGGTTAACCATATGTAGTCTCACTAGTTTCCCTTATATTTTGTCTTCCATGCTAACCTTTATTGCTATTTATTTATCATTTATTCATTTGTTTTTTTATTTATACATCTTTATTTTTCATTTACTTGTCTGTCTATCTTCTGCATAATAGTGATCGTGTGTGTGTGTGTGTGTGTGTGTGTGTGTGTGTGTGTGTGTGTGCGCGCGCGCGCGCGCGCGCGCGTGTGTGTGTTGTGTATGTGTGCGCACGTTTGTGTGTTTATGTGTGTGTGCGTGCGTGCATTGTGTATATCTGTGCGTGCGTGCATATGTGTATGTGTGTGCATGTGTGCGTGCGTGTGTGCGTGAGAGAGAGAGAGAGAGAGAGAGAGAGAGAGAGAGAGAGAGAGAGAGAGAGAGAGAGAGAGAAGGAAAGTTCGTGAAAACATGTGAGAACATGTGTCAATTGTGTGTGTGTGATGTGTGTGTGTGTGTGTGTGTGTGTGTGTGTGTGTGTGTGTGTGTGTGTGTGTGTGTGTGTGTGTGCGTGCGTGCGTACACACGCGCATGCTGTTCGTGTATCGTGCATTTGTGTACATATTCATAAACACACGGGCACACACACCTACACACATGCATACACACTCAACATACATATATTCAATCACACACACACACACACACACACACACACACACACACACACACACACACACACACACACACACATTGATGGATTGCGGGAGAGAGGGTGAGGCAGGGGGATAAATAGTGGGAGGAGAAGGACAAAGTACATATACTTCATTAAAAGTTTCAAAATAAAAGAAAAAGAGCGACAACCGCTGTTGCAGATTTCTTTAATTCTTCACATCAATGTTTTCCGTTGTGATTGCAAGGAAAATCAATGCTTGCGCTGTATATGCGCGCGTTCTATCGTTGAAGATCGTGCGCGTGCGCCGGCGTATATATGTGTTCTGTGCCACTTGCATTAGATTGATCTGAACAATAGGCTTTTGATCTTCTGAAACTCCTACAGTTTTGTGATAACTAGCTTTTGCGTTGGTTGTCTATTATGCTATATACAAATTCGTGTTTATAAATATGAAAACTTAATGGCAATGGCATCACAAAAGTGTGTTGGGCTATCGTTTGTTAAACAGTTAACAATTTTACGAGTTAATTTAATAAAAAAAAAATCATAACTCTGTCTTCAGAAAACAGGACCTACAGCTTTAGAAAAGGATAGACATGTAATGGGGTTAAACTTCTTGTAAATACATTGAAATAGTTTTGGTAAATATATTGAAAAAATATTTTGTGCATTTTTTTTTAAATAAGGCTGCCGTTTATACGTGTATGCATGGATATAACAAGTCGTGGAAAGACTGCATTTTCATGTATGAAGCAGAAAATGGATGTGCCGAATAAGAACGATGCAGAAATCCGTCCAACATATCTTATACAAAATCGCACAGCTATTGTACGGTGTTTTGCAGAAATGTGGGGTTTAGAAACAGTTTCCAACGATGTGGAAAGATGCATTTGTGCTCGCATGCAATTATTGTAAACTTTGACTCATTGTCAACACTGGTTTTTAATCCACAAAGTGCTGGTTGAGGCCAGTTAGCTTAGAAGTAAAAACAGACTGTCGCAGAAAGCACATCTGACAATTTTACTTTAGACGAGGTAAACGGAACTGAGCAACCATCCTGAAGCTATGCTTGTTGAAATGTGGATACGGCAACAGAACTAGGCAACAAATCTAAAGCAATGCCTGTTTATATGTGGAAATGGCCATGTACCTGACATGTTTAATGTAACTTCTGACGAATTCAAAAATCTTAAAGTGAAAAAGCCAACATGTAATATTATTCCATACAACTGTGTAAGATAAAATACACATACACACGTGAAGATCACCTAAACTAATAAGTGAACAAACAAGAGGCATGATACCACTAGCATAAAACCACCGTGAATCAATCAGCATAGAACAAACGTGGAGTAACCTGCGTAAGACAAAACTAGCGCATGACAAGCATGGGGACAAACATCGAACGACCAGCTTAAAGCAACCATAGACACAACAGGGCTTGACAACACGCACAGACACATCAGACATGAAGACAGCAAACCTTGAACGATAGGATTTGAGCAACAATCCCGAACACAACGAACATGGAGACAATTAAGCTCAAACGAGCATAGAACATGTTCAAACTTATGTCATTTTCATTTCATGATTATCTGTAACATTGCAGGTAAGTTTACGGTCCAGTCGTTAGAGTTCTGGATGACTATCGTTGTCCATTAATATATCATGATAAATGTTGGCGCCTTTCGTACATTGTGAAGAACGTTTTTTTTACACAAGTTTTGTTTGAAATAAATCATTATCCTTAATCTTGATTTTACATTTATATATAAGCAATTTCTTTATGGAAGCCACATAGCCAGTAAAGATAACGCAATCGACATTTATACCACATTTTTGCATTGAATTATGTATGCTTGAGGAACTTCCCATCGTATTTTAGAAAATTAGCCATACAATAAACATCCGTTCTAATACAGTCTGTATGTGCTGAAACTTTTATATTTGCCCAAATATTTTCATTAAACAGTATACAGTCGGCAAGTAATTCAGCTGAGGTTTTAGACTCTGTTTTTATTATAGAGCTATTCAGTATATATATATTATATATATATATATATATATATATATATATATATATATATATATATATATATAAAAAACACGAATATCGGTCTTCAACTCAAACATATTCACACCATAGCAGTGTAAGTTATTTATAAATGGATGTTCGGGACTGTAGGGGCTCTTCTATAGGTGATCAGTGTTTGTATGTTTCCTTATATCCAGATGAACTTTTGGGCTAACACGTATTTTCTAAGATCTGGTATTCCCACTTGTCCATTTTAAAGGTTCTTTGTTGCAGTTTTCCTTTTTTTGTAAGACGTTTCTTGCTCCATGCAAACCTGTGACATAGTATTTGGAACTTAGAAAGAAAACCATCCACAGGATTTGGGTGATCTGGGGTTGCGGGTTCGAATCTCCGCTGGGCCTTTTCAGTACAGCGGGGATATTTCTTCGGAGTTAACATGGGATCTGACTCAATTCTCCGAGAAGTTCTTCGAATAAGAACATAGACCGAGGTTTTGCGTGTGAATACACTCATAACATCTTGCACACATGTGAAATTCCATCGTCAGCTTTCCGAAGAGAAGGCCAGTTCATACATGGGTATGGATGATGAATGACACGTAGCATGCACTTTGTGAAAAATCGAAAGATTGAGTGAAAAACTACGTGATTGATGTTCGACTAAATGACATGGGAAACGACTAAATGTAGCAGCAGTACGCGGCTCTTCAGTCGGCTCTACCAAGTAGACAGCCCGTTGTGTAAACGAGAGAGTGGACTGTAAATGATGTCTGACAGGGGATAGCTTCTTTAAAAAAAAAAAAAAAAGAAGAAAAAGACAGTAAAAGAAATGAGAGAAAGAAGAGAGAAATATCGTTTCTCCATCTACATGGTAAGTTTTTTTTCTCTCTAGAATTACTTAATTATCTATTACTGCATTTCTAAGATGGCCAGAAACCTTTCAAATCGTGTTTTTTTTTAAAAAAAAACAACAACTAATAAGTGATCAGATCATCATCCCGGCTCAACTAAGACACCTTTACTTCATTTAACAGTTTATGCAATATATTGTATAAGCCTTGATTGTTTTATTGGACTGAATTTTCGCCACGTATAAACTCGCTCATCTGAACAGATCTCTTTTAATACAACAAAAAGATCACAATTTGCTATAATATTTTTTTTTGCAGATTTTAGGATGGCTGTCTGCTCCGCATAGTTTCTTTCGTCCATTCGCGTGTTTCAAACAAATTTAAGTAATAGTTAACATAGCAATCTCATTATCGAATCTTCATATTGCTCGCAAATTTAATCAAAGAATTCTGCATTCTTACTTCTACTAGATTTATACAAAATGGGCAGGGAAATCTTTTTCGGATTTCTAAAGTCATAAGAATGTAACATTATTTTAGGTCCCTTACAACATAAAAAAATCTTACATCTACAATCATCATTAAATAATGTGCCACACCGGGGTTTTTTTGTTACCTCAGAATCATCAAGTCAAACATTGTTGTCCTCACCAGCCCGATTGAAATTTACAGATTCAACAAGCAGGTGCGTCTCTAGCTCACACAGACTTTGGGCCTTTTTTTAAATAAAAGAACCCGACATGTGTTTCCCCCTTTCACCGTATGAACTGATAGACAGCAGGAAAACACTTATAATGAATTGTTGACATGAGAAAAAGAAATGAGCAAAGAAAACATTTTGCCTTTACGTGGCCCCATTCTGTTACAAGTTACCCGAAAAACTGCCTGCCTACATAGATCATCGACGGACAGGTGATCTCGAGATACCGTTTTCTTTCTTTCAGTTACATCACTATTTGGATTTTATACCACGAAACTTGTTTAAGAAATCCATACACAATCCACAATGTGAATCGTGCACCTACCTTGAGCCAAAAATAAACGAGCAAAACATATACAAGGGCACTTCACTTGACGCCAAAGTTAACTGAATACAGCTGCCCAGCTGAAGCCCCGAGGAAAAGATGAGCCATACTTCAATTTCCGAGATATAAATACTCTGAAACCCATCAAATTATTTTAAATAACAACAAAAATGACAATAAAATGGTTCCACCACAAACGCCCACGTGCACAGCACTGGAGCAAAGCTAATCACCAAAAGCATATGCACCCCCGGCACAGGTCACAAAGCAGCCAGCCTGTGGTCCATTACTGTTTCTTTATCCTCTCTTGTCATAATGGCAAGCATTTTTACATTCAAAGTAAACAAGCATGGTAGGGTCTCCCTGTCTAATTTCCTCTTTCTTTGTTGAACCACGAGGCAATCTGACCATCGAACAATGCAACGGATTTAATGTTTCATAGAAAGCCTCGATGCAGTTACGTTGCCATTAACGAATGCTCCCAAGAGCCTGAATGTAAAACATTTCCGTCAGAAGAGTCAAAGGCATTCTCAAAATCTAAATACAAGAATCATACCTTGAAAATGTCTTGCATCAAAGTTAGATGTTGAATCTAATGTTGCCTCTCAAATATCTATTAACTTTAAATCCTGTTTTGGTCATCGTTTATCAGTTTTTGCATTATATTCTTTTTTTTATTATTTTTGTTTTGTTTTGTTTTGCTGTCCAAGAATGTGAAGTCCCCATAAAAGAAGATCCTGTCTTAAATAGCAAATTTAAAAGGAAACTGGCCACCAATTCAAACATCCCTTTGGTTTGTATCCATTAGGAATGCAAGTATTTAAGCCCTTGTGTTGAAGACAACACACCATCCCTGAACCCTTCTTTTTAAGCGCTCTAACTGATGAAAGAGCATTTTTTTTTTCCTAAACGTATGTAAAAAAAAAAATCTGCACGAAATCAGTCCGTTCCTGCGCTTATTCCATTTCCCCTCTTTCTTAAAGTAAAGATTCCTTCTATAAATAAACTCGCACCTTCTAAATAATTCCTTTTCTTGGGTAACACTAATGACTTTTCTTCATCAAATTACTTATTTCAGAATAGTTAATGTTATCATTTGCTCTATACAATCTGGCAGAAAGATTTTGAATTTTGTCTTTTTTTTTTTCCTCCTAAACAACATAAAATAGAACATGCATGATAATAACTTTCGTTTAGAACAACAGCACAGAGACAGGTATAGAACAAAGATCATATATATAAAAGTCCTAAAGACACTAAACGTGCAGCAAAGAGCAATAGACAATACAAAGCAAACAAGACAGATATAGTAACTGGCTAGAAACAAAAAATATAAAGACGAGCATACAGCGACAAGGATAGGGACACCGGTTAATAAAACCACCAGCAGAGAGCAAGAAGCACATACCCAACTAATAAAAAAAAACAAGCATGGAACAAACACACAGAAATCAAGCATAGGACAACAAAAATTGAGCAGCTAGCATAAAGCACGAAGCGCACGCGAGCGCTCGCGCGCGCGCGCACACACACACACACACACACACACACACACACACACACACACACATACACACGCGCGCGCGCGCGCGCGTTCGTTCAACAAACATTCGCCACATTACATAATATACTCACGTATTCCTAGCATTAACAGCACATGTTATCGACATGAAAATCTCGTGGCGTTCTGTATGCTTCTTTTTTCTCCCGAACGCTGTGAATAAGAATAAGAAAAAAGCACAAAGAAAGATAGAAAGAAAGGAATAATACCCGATTTAAACAGAATAAAGGGTACGATATGAAACAATGTATGGCAAGAGACAAAAACAATGATTAAAAGCAATCAATTCTTTCCATCAGTGACTCCGATCATATGCTGGCGAACCTGATCGGCTGTCAGTAGGCCTTCGTCCAGGAATGTGATAAATAGTTCACAGGCTTCCTCCTGGCTATAGTTTTCCTTCTTTCTCCTAGCATCCATTTCAACATCAGAAATTTGACTAGAGTTCTGGGCAGAGGTGGCCCCCTTTTTGTCCTTGCAAGACTCTAAGTTAGGAATAGTGTGCCTCTGTTTCCTTGCAACGCGGAAAGTGTACAGAAAAGGGTTTAACGCCGACTTCAAAGGCAGCAGAAAGACAGCCAACTTTGTGGCAACTTTACCGGGGACTGGGGCACCAGTGTAAATCATGAGGCCCAGCAAACCGAAGAAAAACCAGCACAAAATGTTGATTAAAGACCAAAGCACGGAGTTTTTTGAGCAATGAGCATGTCTCTGGAATTTTCCCCAGAACCATTAAGCCTAGCAGCGTTGACGCGTATGGACCTATGGATGAGAATCTGGCCAACAGCGATGAACAGGGACATAACAAAGTCCATGGCAGTAACACTCAAGGCGTAACCACTGCCTCTTACTCGTTCCCTACATAGCGGAAGAGAAATGCAAATGCTTGAATGGCCGTAAAATTGCCAGGGAGGGCTGATAGGCATGAGAGGAACCAGAGCCAGAATCAGACCAACGAGCCAGGCCACTGAGGAAACTGCGTGTGCAGACAGATGATTAAAGCGGAGATTCTGAAGGGGAAAGCAAACGACTAGGAGCCGTTCCATAGTAATGAGCCCAATAAGGCAAACAGATACTTCATTTGAAGCTAAGGATAAAAAGCCCGCCAGCTTGCACCCCACGCTGTTTCTCCAAGCAACATCATTCCATAGGTAGTTCCCACGGAAAAGGCTGTCGGCTATGCCAATTATGCAAAGGGATATCCCCAGCAAGAAATCAGACACAAACAGGTGCGTCATAAAGATTCCGAATCCTGCAGAGACAGCCCTCGCAAAAAAACAAACTTGATACACAAAACTTCCTAGATTTCCTGTCAATATCAAAATCGCATACACGCGCGATGAAAACTCGATATGAATTACTCTCCAAGAGGTCATCACATGAAGACACGTCGTCAGAGGGCGCATGGCAGTCTTCAGAATCCATTCCTTGTGGCAAAATTGCAGGGCAACATAATTTGTAGTCGTCAGCGTAGATAGTGTCAAGCTGATTCAGATCTTTGAACAGATCGGGGAAGAGCGGCTCGATGGGACAACCCCGAAGATCTAACCTGCGCAAGCCTTTCCATGCCCCAAATCCTTCATGAGCCTTTTTCAACCCAGTCCCTGACATGTTGAGATATTTGATATTCGAAATGTTTTCATAAACTCATCTTCGAGCTCTGGAATTGCAATGCCAGAGAAGTTAACGTAAAGAACGCTAGGAAGTCTCAAACGAGCGTCAAGTAAAGCATTAAATGACATGCGTACATTGTATGCTAAGGATAAGAAAACCAGTTTCCTTAAGTTTTGAAATTGGTTCCGATTTATTTCTAAAATGTCATTGTGACTCAGGTCCAAAGTCTGCAGATTGGGAAAATTAAGCTGGCTAAAATGTGTAATTCCACAGTTTGGCAGGCTAAGGTAAATTATCTTGGTATTCTGCAAGAAGTCTTCGGGTTTCATTCCCGTACCATCAGCGTCAACGTATCGAAGTTCAGGAAAATTGTCTGCAGTGAAGACACCAGTGCAGACAAAGGCATCTCCGTAGCAGTGACAGGTGTCAGGACAGGTGAAGTTGCACATCAGTTCATCGTCGTGCTCTGGACACTGGAACACATCATCACACAGGTGTTGCTCGTGAAGACAGATTTTAGATCCACGGCAGCGGTAAAACCCAGGGCAGGTGTACTGATCACAGTCCATCTCATCTTCCTCGCCAGGACAGTCGTCAACTTCGTTGCACCTGACGTAGACAGGCAAACAGTAGCCATCACCTGAAAGAACAGGTAAACATTTCTTTCTTCAATGGCTCACTGCTCGAAGCATTCTACGCATGTATATTATTGACTGTAGCAACTAATCAGTTCGTTTTGCGTGAACGAACCAGCCATACTTTCTTCTGTGCTAAAGAACGCTAACTGGATGTCAAATATCAGCAGCATTCATCTTATCTGTGCATTGTTTTTGTGCTAGTTAGGAGTTCGACAACATATGCCTCAGATGGGCTCTCCACGTGTCTCTCACACTGGAACACAGGTGTCTAAATCAAGACATTCTGAAAGACTGGAACCTCTCCCGAAGTTATTATCTCCCTGAGGATTACCTTGTTCGGGTGGTAAGTCACGGATGGTAATGGATGTGAAATGGACAGGCATATGTGGAAATGTATGTGAATGTAGGTATATATGTAATGTAGATAACTATTCACGTAAGCATGTATGTCTGTGTATCTATGTATGTGTGTAGAAAAGAAGCGGGGGAGAAAGAGGGGGGAGGGAGGAGCATGGGATGGACAGAGAGAGAGAGAGAGAGAGAGAGAGTACCGAGGCGTGGCATACACGCACGCACATACATAGCGCACGCATGCACTCGCATAATATCACACACACACACACACACACACACACACACACACACACACACACACACACACACACACACACACACACACACACACACACACACACACACACACGAACGCGCGCGGACACGAACATACATATTTACATGCACAGAGGAACGGATGGAGAGAATAATCGGAGAGCAAGAAGTGAGGGGAAAGAAAAGGGGGAGGAGACCGAGAGGCTGTGGGGGGTGTTGTGAACTGTTATCTATTTTTATTCAATGAAGGAATTCTCGAGGACTGTGCATCGTTGTGGATTTCACAAATTACGCATCTAAGTCACTTGTATGCATGCACGTATGTATATGTGGATGGATACAGTATGCATGCATGTAAAAAAATATGTCTGCGTCTATGTATGTCTGTAGATACTTGAAGTATCTGTGCCAAGATTGACTCCAGAAGAGCATGGGCTAGAAGAAGGAAAGTGCCGAACACACAAGCACAGAAAATATGAGATGTGAAAACCGTTTATCAGGCAATGAAATGATACCAAAGAACGGGTAAATGAACGAGAGAGAGAGAGAGAGAGAGAGAGAGAGAGAGAGAGAGAGAGAGAGAGACAGACAGACAGACAGACAGACAGGCAGAGAGAGAGACAGAGAGACAGACAGAGAGAGAGAGAGAGAGAGAGAGAGAGAGAGATTTTCTCCCGTTGTATAGACACACGTGATGCTTGTTGCAACCTGATGGACATAATGTGTGTGTGTGTGTGTGTGTGTGTGTGTGTGTGTGTGTGTGTGTGTGTGTGTGTGTGTGTGTGTGTGTGTGTGTGTGTGTGTGTGTGTGTGTGTGTGTAGATTTCTTCCTTTAGTTACTGTGTATCCACCTGCCTATCTGCGCATGCATGCATGTGCTAGTTTATTTTTCCTAGTGTCTTTGAGATACAAATGAGCAGTACCAGGACACTTAAAGTGCGTTTTCCGGACACGTGTCGCCGGAGATGGACTTGGCAGTGAAGTTGCCAAAGCCCGTGAAATCAATGAGCGCAGGGGGCAGCACTGTGTTGGACACCAGTCCATACGGCTTAAAGGAGTACCAGCACGTCGTTTCGTCACTGCCGTCCACGCAGTCTGTTCGCTTGTCACACACCTGTTGACTTGGAATACACTGCAACAGAACACAACAGGCAGTCTGAGTAACTTGAAACATCGTTCTTTTTGGTTTGACGTGTCCCCTCTTCCGTGCACCTTCATTGTCCTTATCCCTACGCCGATCACTCCGGCTCTCCCGTACACAACCACACTGAGAATTGTACCAGCACCGCAGTTCACAGAGGTCAACCTCTATCAAGGTGGACTGATTCATGACAATGAATCAATCCACCTGAAGAGACACCGTACCACTCCTTTCAGTGATACCCATTTATTACCCAATATACGGAGGACACCGACAACTAAGCCCCCAAATGACGACAATAGATGTTTCTTTGCGAGTCAGGGTGTGTCTCCTCCAGGAGTGTGACACCATGTCCATCAAACAACTGTAAGACTGTGTGGATATGCCTACCAAACGATTTCGACACACTCTCACCAGGGGCATAGACTTGGAGAGGGATCAAAAGTGAGATCACCACGAAAGCAGGCCATGACGAGCTGCATAATTTCATGCTTTATTTTACAATGATCAGTGAAGACAATGATTATGAAGATAACAATGAGAAGTTCGATTCTGAGCTGAAAATACATAACGAAGCTCCCTTTCATAGCATACTTCGGAGTCAATCAGGCCTGAGAGATACAAAGACGAGCGGTTTTTCTTCTGGAAATTTTAAAAAAGCTAAGATACGCGTCATTTATTAAGTGCATAAAACGTGCCCGTATTATTCCAGTCTTTTCATATGACCACACAGTACACGCCACTTTAAATAGGAGCCAGTCGGGGCGGAATAACCCATAGCTCAGATACATGCATTTACTGGGGCTCGAACCGAAGACTTTCCATTCGGCAGGCCCGCGACGTTAGCCACTGTCTCAAGGCG
>JADBJO010003764.1:142500-152500 GCA_016801955.1 Conus betulinus
TAACTCCCATGTGTAGAAGAAACTTTTCAGCGAGGTAACAGGATGTTAAGAGTCAAGAAGGGAACTTGCTCTTGGATAAAGATACAAACGAACAAATTAACAAACAAACCAAGCAAAGCAAATATAACCAACAACGAGGAACAGCCCAGTTTGTGTTGTCATTAAACATGGCATATCATACATACTGAAAATGGAGAGTGGGATCAGGGCGAAGTTGGGGGCGGGGGGGGGGGGGGGGGGGGGGGGGGGGGTTGGAGCGGGATCGTGGTCCCGGACAGTTTTTCATATTTCAGTCGAATGTACTATTTCGGGGATCTCATAATTGTGCTTGAATTATTAAAGTAATTCCTTGAATAGATAGATAGAAAATGAGAAAATAAGGATGACGGTTATCTATATGACAAAAGACAGGCATGCAAGCACAACTGCCACAGCTCTGGAAAAAATGTTGCTTTTTCAGCATTCCTTACAGATTTAGGTATTCGTACTTCATGATAGAGTAATGAGAAATTCCTAAGATGTTGGGAAGAAATCTCTTTATTTCCAGCCTGATCCACAGTAAAAGGAAACAAGTTTCAAAATTTTTATCCGTAAGGGTAACCCTACCCCTGCACCTTTCGAAAAACATCAAACCCACCGCGACTTTGCGTCCATGTCCATGTTTTTTTTTTTTTCTATCGACCTTTGATTGTCTCTCCTATTTTGTTGTCCCCCGACTGTTTTTCATCTGAAAGAGTATACAATCTGAGCAACACTCTGCAACTCGAAAAGCGCTTTAAATCTTGAGATCATTGTTCCACGTTGTGCATGTCGTAAGCGTGACCCTTCGGCTTGAGATGTCTGGTACATGAGTATTAAATGAGGACAGGTTGTATAAAAGTGATGTTTCCTATAACATCTTGGCGATTAATCGAAGTTTAAGAGACAGGTTATGCAAATAAATGACGAATTGTGTGAGCGACATTGCGAACGGGTGATCTTCTCTGAACGTTGAGAAGACATCTTGTTTTTACACGAACGATCCATTCGTATGTGATAAAACAAACAAACAAACTTGAGGGCTATGGAGATGGCACACACCTCACACACTCACTCACCGTGGATCTGTATTAGAATTTAACAGGTTCATCCTTTGGCCAAGTTTTGGTAGGTCTAGTTCCACAAAGTTCCATTGACATCGATTAAAGAAGGTTAGTTTGTTTGCTTTGGTTGTTCCCGTAATTTCGCTGACATGAACACACAGATACAGGTGAAAACATACTTTCTTCGGTGGAGGTGACAGAAGGTAGCGCTAGTCCCACAGTGGAGCAGCTACGTTTGGCATATCTGTCATTGCCAATCTAACACTTCTTGTAGAAACAGTTCACCTTGCACACATGCATACAAAACGCAGTCAGAAAAAAAAAATCTCATAAGAACCATGCGCATCGGCTTCCTCCTCTTTTTTTTTTTTTCTTTCTGTGTATATCTTATCTGCATGTGTGTCAGGAGAATGGGTACCCCAAACAGCAGTAGCTTGCAGTTTTGTGTAAGTGAAACCGTCTCACGCAAGACCAGATGAAACCCTCCTTGCTTACTTTTTGCCCCATGTGAGGGTTTCATCTAAATCATTTCACTTCGCCCAGCAGTCGCGTCATTCTATCGCCATGTGTTGCAGCTTCCCCGTGATGCAGGAATCTTTCGATCGTTGCATTTCAGTCTCAGCAACAGCAATTAACAGAGAGTAATTACTATCAAACTGACATGAGCTAACCTGTCTTTCTTTTCCCGCAGTCTTTTTAAAACGTGTATACTCTCTCTCTCTCTCTCTCTCTCTCTCTCTCTCTCTCTCTCTCTCTCTCTCTCTCTCTCTCTCTCTCTTAGTCACACACACACACACACACACACACACACACACACACACACACACACACACACATGCAGACGCACACGCACACGCACGCATACACACACATCTTGATAAATAAGTGTTATGATGATTGATGCTAGGAATTCATGTCGCTAACTGATAACTGATTGTAGTACTGTTCGTCCTGTCTTGCTTTGTAACCACATCATAAAAAAATTTTTAAAAAAAAAAGAAAAAAAAAAAAAAAAGAAAAGAAAAAAACAATGAAAAAGGGGAAAAAAAATGTTGATATTACTGATGCGTTGTAGTTGTCTAATTATCATCCTTCGCAGCTTGTTGTATGTTAATATTTTACAGAAGGAACTCTCTCTCTCTCTCTCTCTCTCTCTCTCTCTCTCTCTCTCTCTCTCTCTCTCTCTCTCCATAGCAAACAGAAGGATCGCTTATTCTGTCTGTGTGTGATGAGTTTTTTTTCTTCTTTATAATCGATTTCCTTATTCCTTTTTGTTGTTTCAATCATTTGTGTTATTTTTTTTTTTTTTTTAACTTTAAATTTATCTACACCTCAATGTTAATGGGGGAACAACATCAACTTTTAATGTATTTGTGAAGATATGTGTGTGTTTGTTAACAGTTTTGTAAGTTTTACCCGCTAGTCATGCTTAATTACTCCCTTAGCTTGGCAAGGGCCGGATGAAAAAAGTATGTGTTTGCTTATCTGTCACCCTTGGAAATAAAGATCATCATCATCATCATCATCACTCTCTTGCTCTCTCTCTCTCTCTCTCTCTCTCTCTCTCTCTCTCTCTCTCTTTCACGCACACACACACACACACACACACACACACACACGCGCGCGCGCGCGCGCGCGCGCGAGAGAGAGGCAGAGAAGGGGGGGGGGGGGGACTAAACGACACAACGTGCTATTGTTGAAGGCTCTAAACACGGCAGCACCAACACCAGCAGCGCATTACAGTCCTTGCATAAGCACTCACCTCCGTTTTGTGTGCAGTGGACCTCCAGCTGGTTCTCACAGCCCTCGAAATCCTGAAATCTGATTCAATCGTCACTGTCAAACACCATGTCTATTGACTAACGTTATGAGACTGGCCCGTTCAACGTTTGGTTCTAGCGTGATACACTTAGCCTTGGTGTATACTAGAGCCAGAGTGAGTGCCTTTACTAACTACTCCAATATCAAGTTCTTAATATGATGGCAGTGATAGCCGTCTCTCTCTCTCTCTCTCTCTCTCTCTCTCTCTCTCTCTCTCTCTCTCTCTCTCTCTCTCTCTCTCTCTGTGATGGCAATGAAAGTCCTCTCTCTCTCTCTCTCTCTCTCTCTCTCTCTCTGTGTGTGTGTGTGTGTGTGTTGTGTGTGTGTGTGTGTGTGTGTGTGTGTGTGCGCGCGCGCGCGCGCGCGCCAGTGTTGCACAATTTATTCTGAATAAAAGATATCCAAAATGAGTTGACTGAACTCATGATCAGTGGAGGGCGTCGGACGCCAGCTTCAGGCGAAAGTACTGTAAATCTTATTTTGGCATCGAATGATACTATAGAGAAACGCTCGCTTTGGCTTTTGTTTGCTTTTTTCCCAGGGGATGGAACTTTCGCCTGTTTTGAAGATCTGAGAAAGGCCCTTGATTGTGTTCAAGGTGAGCCACTGTGGGATGAAGGATAATGCCAGAGCCACACATAATCTGTCTTGTGTAAGAGCTGTGATGAAATGATACACCTGTAAGGTTAAGAATAATACACACCCAGTCCAATTTTTTGTGTATCTTTATAGAGGCAATCGCAGAATTTCTGCATGAAACTTGAGCATCGGGTTTTCAGGGTGTTTTTTTTTTTCTGATCTTGTTGAATTGTTTCTGCTTTCTTCCATTTACTTTGTCCTTTTCTTGGGTGTCTTCAGAAACAGACATATTGTCCGTAATGCTCGCAACACTTTGTTCTCAAAGTCAATGTGCATAAAACTAAGGTGATTTTTTTTTTTTTTTCGCAAGAGTTTTTTTGTTTGTTTGTTTGCTACTGTTGTCGTGGTCTTTGTTGTTGTCTTGTGATAAAAATTGAGCTCTATGTGACATTGAATTGAAGGTAATCAGTGAATATAACTGCTTGTACTTTTTCCCCACCAAAAAACACTTTTGAAAAGAAGAGTAGATGACGCGTTTGTGGTAAAAAGAACAGGAAGGAACTGAGTGAGTAAACTGACAGGCAATTTAGAGAACTCTGCCCCCCAACACTTTTTCATACTCAAAGACAGCCGGTGCTTATGCTTGCATCTTAAAAGTAGGGCCTTCACAGAGTAAATAACATTGAAAAGAACCATATTTTCCCTGTAAATGGTTTCTCTTTCTGATTCAATCAGAAAAAATGCGAAAAAACGTTTTGTTACAGAAAAAAACTGTGCAGTATCTCTTATACATAACAGGGTGATTAGATAATTTGCTATTTATTGACAAACCAGCGTGGAAATGCATATGTCAAGAATCCCCGCGCTAGGCATATTCCGAGCTCACTAATATGGATGGCAGAGAAAGGATTGCAAGGCAACAATGATCAATATATATGAAGACACGAAATGGTATGTTTTTATTACATTTGCAATTAAGTGAGTTTCGTTATCATGCTGTTTTGGTGACGTGTGTGTTTGCCCGCGCGTGCGTTGTGTGTATTGATGTATGCGTGTGTATCTGTGAGAGAGAGAGTTTATCTATATATGTGTGAGAGAGAGTGAGAGACAGTCCTACCTCCTGCAGCCTGGGTATATGTTTTGCACGAGGGATTTTGCACATGGTTGATCAAAACTGAGGACGAAGAAGTGGCGGGCCACGAGAAAGACACAGAGGTGAGCACTCTGCTGTCGAAGAATACAGAGTCCAAGCGGTTTTCCCATGTCTCTGCAAAGAGAATTCATCTTCATCAGTATTCTGGAAATCAAAATATTCCTGTTACCATCTTCGTCAGAGCCGTCGTTGCGTGTGTGTGCGCGCGCGCGCATGCATGTGTGTGCCAATGCGTGTGTGTTCCGATAGATAGATAGATAGAGTGAGAGACAGACTTTTTTGTGTGTGCGTGCGCGGTGTTTACGGGAATGTCCGTGAGAGAGAGAGAGAGAGAGAGAGAGAGAGAGAGAGAGAGAGTCTACCTGTGTTCTGTTTGCTTGACTGTGGTTTTTTGTAGAATTTCATACTTATGATAAGAACTTTCTACAACATGAAGACAAGAAGTGGAGACCATCGTAATCACTCTCGAAGGCAGAACTTTTTGTATTGCCTGCTCCTAGGCGTTTCGTCCGCCGGATCGGAGCTCATCAGGGAGACACGGCTGTTTTGTGTCTGTGCTCTTGGCATCAAATAGAGACACACCACAGTGCGTAATTCTGTGATGTTCTCAACACCAAGGGTTCAAAAAAAAAAAAAAAAAAAAATCCAACCGCATCCCCAAAGCAGCCAGCGAAAGGTAATAGAATAAAAATGAAACGAAAGTGTGGAGAGGTAAAAAGTTGCTGAAAATCTGCCTAACTGACAGTATGTGCTTGAGTGGGTGAATAGGGAATAAATAAATGCTTCTCAAAAATGAACCTTCAGCAAGCTTATAGTCTCCAAAGCAGGAGACCATCTCCAATGGGGAGAAAGCTGACTAACATATAACTCCTGGTCAGATACCGGTATTTCGAACCTGATTGTTTCTCCTCAGTGACCGCGGAAAGTGGTAATTTGACTCCTCTGCCTTTTCGGTTTTAAGAAGAATGCTATACCAGAAAAAGGCTGGTGTGCAATACCATAGTATGTTTGTTGAGTTTTCAAAAAACTAACTAAAGGTGCCACTAAGAAGCAAAGAAAATCATGGAAGAGCAAAACAAGCTACATTTTCTTGTGAAAAGTAGAAAATATAAAAAAGATAACCTCTTAAGACACAAGTGCTGAGGGCCAGTTCTTGGAATGAATCTGCAAGGGACTAAATTACATGAAACAATAAATTCCAAGGATAAGTACCGAGCACCATTCCAGCAACTTACAGAGCAGCTAGGTAGGTGTTGCAATGACTGCAAGAAATATTGAAATTATAAACAAGGCTTGCTGTTATGTCTCAGATTATAGAAATAGGGGGGTGACAAGCCTTCATATCTGCAGTGGTAGATGATTCTGCCTAACTGACAGTATGTGCTTGAGTGGGTGAATAGGGAATAAATAAATGCTTCTCAAAATGACCTTCAGCAAGCTTATAGTCTCCAAAGCGGGAGACCAGTGACCGCGGAAAGTGGTAATTTGACTCCTCTGCTTTTTCGGTTTTAAGAAGAATGCTATACCAGAAAAAGGCTGGAACAGTCTGACTGTTCAGCTCTGCTGTTCAATAACCCAAACATTGTCAGCGGCTAAGAATTGTGTAGAACACCCTTTACTTGGATCTCCTAAGAGATGCAATTACCCACCGATTGACCAAACAATATAGTGCTGAACAATTACGTAGCGGGGGAAAACAAGTGCAGGCTAACAATTCCTCCATCAATATAGTAATGACTAGGCAAAGATTTGAAATTTTAAAAAAATTGAAGGAAATGTATATTATAAAAATGAAAACCCTTCACTAGCTGCATGAGGTAACCGTCGCAATGCCTCCCAAAGGCAGATCTATATGTATCGTCTCCTCCTGGGCCTTTCGTCCGCTGGACTGGAACTCATCAGGGAGACACGGCTGATTGTGTCTGTGCTCTTGGCGTCAAATAGAGACCCACCACAGTCCGTAATTCTGTGGTGTTCCCAGCATCAAGGGTTCAAAAGAGAATCCATCAGCATCCCCAAATACATATATATATAGTGGAGGGTTTTCATATTTATGATATACATTTTCCCATTTACTTCATTTTCATTTTTTTTTTTCCTCTCAATTTCAAATCTTTGCCAAGTCATATATATATATATATATAATTTTTGTCCACTTTAATTTTCAATGCTATAAATCCTTTTTACTGATTTAAGATTTGTTGTCAGTCTACACAGACATGATACATTTTTTCAATCAGCCGCCGTGACGAAGTGGTTATAGCGTTCGGACACCCAGATGAGAGGTTGTCAATTCCATTCCCATCAGAACCATTTTGTCAGATTTTTCTGTACCGACTGGCTGCTACCCAGAGGTCAGCTCGCTATGGGCTCAATTTGGAAGACTGGCACCAAACAGTCGAGTTTCATCCACACAATCGATGCGTCTCTGAGAATGTTGCTCAGATCTCCTGATCAACTGTGCAGGTGTCTGTATCTCTCCGGCCTGGTTTACGCCAGGATACAATACGATAGTGATCTATAAGTTTGAACCTACAAGAGATCCAAAACAGTTATCCAAATTATGTCAGTAATACTTCTGTTAATCTTTATTTCAAAGAGATTTACTGATCAACACTGCAAGCGTCCATTTCTCTCGGGCCTGGTTTATGCCTGGATATCGTATGCAGGTAATTTATCAATTTGAACTTACAAGACATCTTAAAACAGCTATCCAAACTATGTCAGTAATACTTCTTTTGGTCTTTATTTAAACTGGCATCTAATTTATGAAGATTTCTTAATTCGTATATTTCGGAGGGGGGGGGGTTGCATTTATTTGAATATTGAATAAACCAGGATATTTTTAGGGATGGGTGGGGGGGAATGCTAGAACTCTCTGTTGTGGGGTGCTTGAATGAAGCAGACGAGACGGCGAACCTTCGACCACACAGAAAAGAAGGCGTGATCATTTGTATGCCAAATGTGGACAAGCTAAAGAGTTTGCTATGTATGGGTACCCTATATTTCTTTTCAAAGTTGTATATAAGACTATATCTTCGTGTATCTCAAAGTATCAAACAAATTCTACCAAACCAATATCGATTACTGAGAATCAGACTGACTGTACGATTAACTGATGCATGGGAGATAACAATGTACTATTATCGTCAACAGTATCTCAGGCGTAACGCCATTCACAGACATTGAATCGCCTTGGCTTAAGGCTGTGTCAGACCAACTGACATAGGCTAGAACACCAAGGCTACATCAGAATATTGTTATGCTCTGCATAGTTATGCGGGGATTGTCTTCAGTCGTGACAAGCTCCTACCATCAGTCTTCAGAATCCTTCGAAGTCGGAGTGTGTGGCTGCCACCTGGCGGGGTAATCAAAGACGGTCACACACGTAATGTTCTCATCCCTAGCTGATGCATTTGTACCATAGTGTTCAAGTACTTCGGCTGTTCGGATGATCCATGGAGTCTTTTAGCCAGGGTACAACAACAACAACAACAACAACAACAACAACAGACTTTGAAAAAAAGCATTTGAAAAAAAGCATTTGACTCCGTACACTGGACAATTTTGTTCAAAGTCAGCTAGACATGTGGTTCTTGTAGTGGTACGTATCGGTGGTTCGAAATAACTGTAAACATATGAAGTTAATAGCTGTTTAAAGTGGAACTGTTACTCAGTTGTTCTCTTTTATCTCTTAAACTTAGTGTTGAAATATTGCAGTTATGACACCACCACCACCCCTCAATTCAAGCGATAACAGGAATTCGTACTGACAAAAAAAAGAACATACAACTACACAGTTTCGCTAGACATAACCTCATATACACATCATTCAACACTGGCAATGAAATATCATTTGTAATAAGACAGATAGATAGATATAGACAGACAGACAGACAGAGAGGGGGAAGAGGGGAGAGAGAGAGAGAGAGAGAGAGAGAGAGAGAGAGAGAGAGAGAGAGAGAGAGAGAGAGAGAGAGAGAGATGAATTAGAATTATCATTATTGTTATAATAATCATTATTTTCATATTGTTATCATTATTATTACTGCTATCATCATCATTATCATTATTATCATCATCATCATCATTGTCATGATCATCCCGATCATTATCATTGTTATTATCATTGTTATTATCAATGTTATCACTAATCATGATAAATGAACAATAATCACAAAGAGAAGAAGAAGAAGAAGAAGAAGAAGAAGAAGAAGAAGAAGAAGAAGACGACGAAGAAGACAGATCATTATAATCGTCATCATCATATTCATCATCATCATAATCATTATCATCATCATCAAAAACTACTACTACTACTACTACTACTACTACTGTCATTATTATTGTTATCGTCATTATCATTATTATTTCTATTATCATATTATTTCAATTTTTTCATCTTATCATTGTTATAGCCTTGATACTTCAGTATAAGGACACAGTACAAGTTCTCACCTGGTCATCACTGCCGGACACGATTCAGGCTTTCAACGCACAAAGAAATCTTGTTAACTATTTAAAACGCTCAGCCAAAAGAAATATTTTAAAGATCTTATTTACTCTAAAACAGACAACCGATCAGTTTTGGAAGGCTATCAATCAGCTTAGCAATAAAAATCCTAACGCTCGTGCTACAACACCGAAAGATGTATCAGTTGAAATGTTGAATACACACTTCTGCAATGTTGCCAATTTTACCATAAAAAGAAACAGATCCTCACAAAACGATTTAGATGCTCTTCTGAATTTTTGTCAGTCCAAAAATATCACAACATGTCTAGATATTCCGTTGTTATGTGTACACGAGTATATAATGCTCTTATTCACTTAAAGCAAACTAGTACTACTGGCCTTGATGGCATTGACGGAAAGATTCTCAAACTGTCAGCACCTGTAATTGCTGAAACACTCACTTATATATACAATCTCTGCATTTCTAAAAATCAGTTCCCCAAGGCTTTTAAAATTGCTAGAGTAACGCCGATCTACAAAACAGGTGATCACACCGATCCGTCTAACTACAGGCCCATTTCTATTCTGTCTGTACTGTCTAAACCATTGGAAAACCATCTAAATAAAACATATTCTCGATCACTTCAATTCTTTCAATTTATTTCATCAGGACCAAATCGGTTTTAGGGCAAATCACTCGTGCCAAACAGCATTGACAAACCTAGTTGATCAATGGCTTACTAATATAAATAACGACAAAATTACAGGTGTTCTCATGGTAGATTTCATGAAAGCCTTTGATGTTATTGATCGCAATCTTCTTCTTAAAAAACTAAAGATATACAACTTATCAGAGAATTCGTTAGAACTCCTGTCTTCATTTCTTCTTTCCGATAGAAAGCAAATGGTC
>JADBJO010003764.1:160000-170000 GCA_016801955.1 Conus betulinus
GAATCTTTGTCACTTACCTCTACAGATTGGTTGTTTGTTTTGTTTGTTTGTTTGTTTGTTTGTGCTTGTTTTTTGTTTGTTTGTTTGTTTGTTTGTTTGCTTTCTTATTTGCTTTCACACAGGTGTATGCGATAAATGGCGGTAGCGTGTTTCAATGGTGATTGGAGGAATGCCGTAATGATTTCTCAACGATACTCACATTTTGTTTGTCAAATCAACAACAATGCACAGTAGTCCAGATTGCAGGCGCATCAATAAACGTTATCTTTCACATCTCTCTCTCTCTCTCTCTCTCTCTCCTCTCTCTCTCTCTCTCTCTCTCTCTCTCTCTCCCCCCCCCCCCCCCCCCCCCCCCCTTCTCTTTCTCTCTCTGTCCCCACGTCCTTTCTCTCTCTCCGGCTGGCTCCCTGGCTCCAGTTCTTTGTCTGTCAGTGCTTTAGTCAGCTGATACTATTTAAAGCACAGTTTGAAAGTCAACATCTGTCAGTTTCAATGCTGGTTCATGAGGTGATTCCGCCTTGACCAAACACGCCTAGACCCAATCATGACAGACATGCTCAAGTATTTTGCGAGTTGTTTACATTTTGTTATGGGCAGTCCTAACATTGAAAGTCCTGAAACCACTCTTTTATGAACTATGCCTAGTGAACCTATTACAAGAACAACCACTTTCGTGCTAAATCCGGCATCACTAAGAGCATAGCAAAGAGGCATGTACTTTTTGAAAATTTGCCCTCATAGCATGTTTGTATGAATGCGTCAAATGGGTTTGAAACCTCGATGACGAATGCCACCGAGTTTCGATGGTCGAAAGCATAGATCAGGTTTCAGCCTTGGCAGATCTTCAACACCGTTTATAGAGACAGGCCTATTTTGAAAAAACATCCACAAAATCCGTCGCAATGCATTTCTGTAGCTCCTTTCTGATGATCTCAACGCATCTGTCGTGTCTTTGTGTGTAGAGGCCCCTCAGTTGACGACGACATCCATTCAAGGCATGGGAATTTGTGTCAGAACGAAACCCGCACAAAGCACACTCTCTCCGGGTAAGTATCAGGATAGTAGATGTTGTTCACTGCATTGGTCTCCAGCAGCTGTAGACGTCCCTTGCTGATGAACCTGGTTATTTGGTCATTGACATTGGTGTTGGTGAGGTGTCCTATGGAGTGGGTCATTTGCCGCATCCGGAATTGCAACCCGGATGATTCTCCCTTGTTGTTGCAGCTGCTGAAAATGGTGTGCGTATCCTTGTCCATTTGCATTCTTTTGATTGCGCTGTACAATTGTTTAGAATTACTGTAGCGCATTTGAACTACTCCATCCTCAGAAGCTGGGAGTACTACTCCGAAACTGTCGCTGATTTCATCGAATTCCAGCCTTAGATCCAGTCGCACACACAGCTCATGGAGCTCAACGAAGGAAGACCGTGACCAGTTGACCTTACTGCCTTTCCTTAACTTCCCTTCGGAGTCTGTGGCATATCCTCCAAAATTGCTGTCGTCTGGGATCTGCGTGAGGCACTTTCTCTTTTCCATGTGGAGATGGAAACTGTTGCGCGCTACTACCATTCTGACATGTTGGTCATCACTGTTGAGAACAGAGATCAGGAATGAGATGCGTTTGGCGTAGTACATGGTACTTGGTTTCAACAGACCAAGGCCGCCTTGTTTTCGGGGAAGGAACATGTGCGCTCGATTGGTAGAAGAATTTAGCTTGAGATGAATGCGAACAAAATCGTTTACAGCATCAATTTTCTTGCACAATGGTAAAGGTGAAAGCGAAAATTTTTTCTAGCGTTCTTTCGAATTCCTCGCTCGCCTGTGCTAGTTGCTCTTTCTCTGAAGTTCCAGCCAGATTTGTTTGAAATCCAAGATACTGGTACGGCTCATCTTTTCCATACATCGGTATATCTTCCCCTTGTAGCGTCACGTGGACGTTCTCAGTCACATCTGTAGAAGCCCAGTTGTTTCCTGTGCGTTGTCCATGAACGGTGGCACACTTTCTGTGTTTCACTTCCATTCCGGTGTAATGCAGGAAGGTTTCCGTCTTATTTATCATTTCTTGTAAGCTCTCCTCACAGCGAGCACTGGCACATACATCATCCATGTATGCCTGACATGGAGAAGGCATTGAAGCTGGTGTGAACGGCTGCTCCATCCACCGAATCATACATACATACATACATACATACAAAACATACATACATACGAGCGCGTGCATGCAAACACATACACGCGCGCGTGCGCACGAGCCCGAGCGCACGCGCACGCAGATGCAAAGGCCATCGGAAAGACCCGCAGGGCCATTACTACTGACAAAAAATCACGACGCTGGTGTTCCTGGCCGGCTGATTTCCCTTCGCTTCCATGAATAATGCAACCCACTGGAAAGAACTGTGCACCAAATGTGCATAAGAAAAAAAAAATGCCATAGCAACTGCAGGTGACACCAGTCAACTCAAATGACAGTATCTGACGATATAGCCACGCTGACCGACTAAGAGTGTTAGAAAATGAACCGTTCAAAACAAAAATAAATAAAGAATACAACAGATTTGAATCGTAGATCACAATTTGAACGGAAAATGTCTGTGACTTTAATTCCTGTGCACAAGCATTGCAGCCTGCAAATGGCGCATGGAGTATTCTACAAATCGTGAGGGGGGGGGGGGGGGGGGGGGGGGGGGGGGGGGGGAGGGCTGACTTCAAATCTTCTGTGTCTGTGTGACACTGGGTCCGTACAGGATCAGAACTTTGGCCTGTAGTGAAAGAGAGAGAGAGAGAGCTTACGATAGTGGGTACTGTATCATGTATCATGATACATTATTGATGATAACACACACACACACACACACACACACACACACACACACACACACACACACACACACACACACACACACACACACACACAGATAGATAGATAGATAGATAGATAGGTAGGTAGGTAGGTAGGTAGGTATGCAGATGCACATACACACGTGCGCACACACACACACACACACATACACGCGCGCGCGCGCGCGCGCACACACACACACACTCACTCACTCACTCACACACTCACACACACTATAAGCAGGTTATGGTGTACGTATTTGGGTGCATGTGTGTGTGTGTGTGTGTGTGTGTGTGTGTGTGTGTGTGTGTGTGTGTGTGTGTGACAGACAGACAGACAGACATAAACAGCGATAGACAGACAGACAGACAAACCGAGGCACAGAGAGAGAGAGAGAGAGAGAGAGAGAGAGAGAGAGAGAGAGAGAGAGAGAGAGAGAGAGAGAGGCGGCTTGTCCTTTATCATCAAATTACTTCCATATTTTCGATCTCTGATCGTTGACAAAAACAGGTAATTTTCGAGGCAAAGTGCTCCGAAACGAACTCTGTTCTAGTGACGAAAATAAAAGCACAAAAAGACAAAGTTACATTCTGGGCTGTCTGTGTGACACATTCTCTCCTGTTGTCGCTTCTATCGATCAGTATGATGTGTCCTTTCCAGAGCTAAGCTGGTTGATATCGGTTTTTTATATGTGTGAAAAGTTATGCTGCCAAGTTATATAGGGTTGAGCGGACGTATCTAGTATTGAAACGTTTCTATGGGGTACAGGTCTGTTTGCCTTCCACTTTTCTTCGTCATTTTTGTCAAGCAGAAGACATTGAGAGCCAACTCTTCTCGAAATGTCTTTCTACTAGGAAGAGATCGTCTGCTTTGTATTTTCAGACAGATGTCTGGTCTATATCAGAATTATCAGTTTGACAGTATATTCATCTAGTCCGACATTCTTAAAGTAAAGTATTACGTGAGTTCGTTTCCTCCATTTGGTGCGTTGACTAACAGCTGTGCATCTGCAGACAAGGCAGAGACGGTCTGGAGAAACTTTGATCTCTGCTCATGTGTTGAAGTCAGGGGAGACTTCATAGTCCTACGACTTTTTAAAATGTTGTGTGATAACAGGGTGAGAGGCCTGCAACTTCAACTCTCGTTCTCTGTGTGAGACTGGAATTTTTGTTTCTACAGTGAGCTGTGGGGCAGGGTGCCGAGTGTGGTGACAGGGTCTCAGTTTCAGACTTGGGTGTGGTTGAGAAATCCAGTGGGTCGAGTTACATTCACTGAAAGCAGGGTAAGGAAACTTTAATTTTTCCTGCATATATTATGTATGGGGAAAATGGAGGCTGGTGATTTGAAAATGATTTTATCATTGCTGGGTACGTGTAATTCAAATTACTGTTAACTATTGGTTGCACTGCAGTACCTGCGTTTATGTCCTTGTGTGTGGAAACTGTTTCGCGTTTTTGCTGTTGAAGGCCATTGCACGAGGCATAATGATAATTTTGTCATTTGTAGTACGACAATATAGTTGGTTAGAGTAGTTTTGGGGAATATGAAAGCTGAGCAATAGGATACCTCACTGTCCAACCCAGTTACTGCGGGCAGCGACTGGTATTGTGATGGATAGAGCATTCAAGAGGGGGTCCTCCTAAACGACGTAGTCCACTGCACAGAAGCGGCGACAACAGACGGTAGGATGGCCCTCCTGCAGCATGTCTGTCTGCTAAAGCTAGGTTGGAAAGTCTCTGTACTAAGCACCCTCTTTTCTAATAACCCGCCGGGCTATGGTGATCCTATTCATAATAAGCTGCAGTAGTCCTGTGATTTAACCGAATGCTGTTGCTGCTGTGTGTGACGAACTTGTAACGCTTAATTAACTGTATCTGGACTCGGATCTGGAGATAATTTTTTAATGGAATTTTTTCTAATGAGTTCTTATTGTATGTGCGTCGTGTGTGAAGAAAAAAAACACAGAGAAAAGATATGAAACAATCCGTATATTTCCGTCAGTTCTTGTATGTCTTTATTCGAAACAGTCTGATACTTCATTACAGATATTCATAATTATCGTCGACACGTTTACTGGAGCACGGTTCTGAATTATATGTGAAAATCCAATACCCCTGTCTAATGAGAGTCACATCACTTTTATATGCAAATGCATTTGTTCTCATTTGATGACTCATATCGCTCAAAATTGTACAGTTTATTAACTCCTGTTCAAGGAGAAGTCTGTTCTCTTGTGCTGGTGAACTAGTAATGTTCCCTGTCATATACCCTTAGACATATACATCTATGGCATAGCTGCTGTAGGCAAAGAGTAGGGTGTGTGTCAAACAAAAAGAACTATGTGATAAACATGAACGAGTCCAACTGGATGGGATACCTTCTGAAGGTTGCCTTTTTCTATGAAGTCACAACTGTGTTGTCAGTTATAAAATTCGCGGGGTTCGCCTGAAACATACTCATACACAACCAAAATAACCAACACGAAATTGTTCGATCGTTTGCTAAAATGCTCATAGGTTCGATTATTTGACAGTGTATGGGGGGGGGGGGGGGGTTGTTGTTGTTGTTGTTGTTGTTGTTGTTGTTTAAACGGGACAATTGTGGACAGATCTACTCATGTTTGAATGCATATGTATATACATGTGCCTTGTAATGTGGGCTTGTATTTTCTGTGGTAGATTTCTTAACACAGCATCTCTAAACATGGTTTTTTCTTCGTATTGTACGATTTTAGAGACAGTCTCTGGGATTTTGTACTGAATGGTGTGCCGAATAACTTTTCAAATTGTTACGTGGTTTCGGGTGGTTTTCTTGTTTGTTTGTTTGTTTGTTTTTGTAGGTTGAACAATTTCTGGCAAAATACATCCCTTCTAGGGCTTCTGAACTAAGATTAGATAATAGATTTCATAGCTTCTGTGTTTTGTTTGTAATATAGATACAGGCTTGGACTAATGCCAGAAATCCCAATAGCCTTTTCTAAGTAAATATCTTTGTTAATGCTCAACTACTTCTGCTCGAATTTCCAGGTTACTTTTTTTTTTTAATCAAGTCAGTGAGTTAGTGCCACATAAAACGTAATCGCGTGATCTGACTCATTATGATTTTGTTAAGATTTATTTCAAACACGGATTCAGTATACCTTGTAGTCAAAATTGTGCTCAATTCTAGAATTACACAGCCTCAAAGTAGTTCTTGAACTGGTGATTTTTGGAGGGTTTTTTTTTGTTTGTTTGTTTGTTTTTTTTTTTTTGTTTTTTTTTTTTTTTGCTGTCACAACCTCTGCGCCATCTCAGAGAGGCAGTGCACCCACGCCGCTCATTCCGACACCCTGTCCAGCCACAGCCCGGTCGGCCCCGCCGCAGCCCCGGCACCGGCAATCCGCAGGGAACAATGTCAAGTCGTCAAGAGGCAAACCCACCAGAGGAGACACTGCACATCTGCCGAGTCACTTCGGTGGTGTTCAGTGGCGCCTGTTCTGATCTAACATACGCAGGACACCACCTACTAAGCCCCCTACTGGCGACAATAATTGCTTAGTCGCGGAGCCGGCGTGAGTGAGCTCTCCCTCCGGAGGGCGCGCCACCACGTCCGTCCAAAGACAGCCCCCATGGACTTGCGCGATACCGGTGACAACGACGGGAACCAAACCAAGGCCACAGACGTGGAGAGGACATCAAAATTGAGGTCACCATGAGAGCAGGGCATGAATGGCCACAGAATTTGAGACTTTTTTTAATGCTGATCGATGACAATGAGGATGATTAAGATGATGCTACAGATTTCCATTTCGGTCTGAGACTACATGACAGGGCTGTACTCTACGCTTCCTTTCACAATATATCCCGGCGTCAACCAGGCCCGAGAGATACAGGCACCTGCAGTGTTGATCAAGAAATTTGAGCAACACACTCTCAGAAACGCATCCATTAAGTGGATGAAACCCGACTGTGTGGTCCCAGTCTTCCCAACTGAGTCTGCAGCAACTCAACTCTGGGTAGGAGCCGGTCGGGGCAGAAAAAAACCCACATGACTTCTGATGGGATTCGAACCCACGACCTCCCAGCCGGGAGTCCGCGACGCTAACCACTTCGCCACGGCGGCTGATGTGATTTTGGAGTTTACAGAACCATTGCAGTGATGGCAAAAGTTCGAAACAGATGAGTTGCAATATCAAGTAATAGGATTTCTTGTTCTTTCGTTAATATAAACGACAAGATGGTTATCATTTTTTTTTTCAATATTGCAAGACAGTAACACATGCAAATGCAAATACTGAATGATCTTTAGTGAAAGGGTTTTGGATGGTTAATACAGGTCAGTCGTCCCCATAATCAACGTAGATCTGATAAGTGTTTTATCATGTGAAAAAGGCGAGATGTTTATAATATGCAGAGATCTGGACATGGAAGGTTGATTAGAATTCGAATGAAAGAAAATTCCTATCTCCCCGTGATTGATGCCCGAGTGATGATGAGAATTTTGACTATGGACGATTCTGGACGTAGTTGTGTCGGCAATGAGTAACTTAAACATGGTTAGCGCTTAAAGACATTTTCAAAGCAGTTTATTTGCGAACAAAGCCATCTTCCAAGTCAAAACATTACCAACATACATTGATATTGAAAGCTAAATTTTGGAAAGTTACAAAGTACAACAAAGAATTGTGACATCAGATTGATACATAGATATATATAAACAAATCCAAATTATTACAGATAGTACAATTTCATGAGTCATACGTTGAGTAATTAATAGGCAAAGAATAGCATACACACTATCAAAGTGGATATAATCCGTTGTATTGACATAATCCAAAACAAAGATTAACGATCTGAGAGAGAGAGAGAGAGAGAGAGAGAGAGAGAGAGAGAGAGAGAGAGAGAGAGAGAGAGAGAGAGAGCATAGTCATAAATAGCAAACAAAGTTTTTAAGATGAAGAGTTAGAGACGCATAGGAAAGGTGAGAACGATACGCTCATGGTGCTGTATATGAACATTGAAACAAACTTTTGTCCTATAGAATATTCTCCACACTGAGCTATTATTCCACATTTCACTGATTTTCTAAACTCTGATTATACAAATTATCGAATAAGAATGGAACGATCTGTGTTTACTCGCGCGGAAATCGTGATTGCCCACATTCACTAAAAGAATACATCTATCATAAACAAATCAAAGAAAAGCATGAAATTATTCGCTTCTTGAGCGCCGACACTGCAGCTGCTGTTGCTTCTATTGGGTGGCTGCTGCTGCTGCTTTCGCAGTTGCTACCACCACCTGTAGCATTATTTTCATGACCACTATTAATGATATTGTCAATGTTCTCTAAATCTAAAGACAGTAGAGGTGCATTTTGTGAAAGCGGTAGCAGCTGGTGTTTGAAAAGTAACATCATATACACTGAAGTTATCCATTGTCACTCAATGGTTTCAAACAACATTCATACAGACAGAATAACATTTGTACAGATATTTCTCGCTGACCGAATTTTCACACACAACTAGTATCTGACAGTTAATCAACATTAAAACGTTTAGAAAAAAAAAAAGAATAGGCAAACTTTTAGTTTTGTGATCAGTTTCATTGCCGCCTCTCTCAAAGAAAAATACATCATTTATTAATTATCCTTCGCCGTCATTCCAACTCTGCGTCGAACCAGTTCTGGAGCCAGCAAACCGTCTTCCAGAAAACTCTTGAACAGCTGAAAGGCTTCCTCCGCGCTGTGACTCATCTCATCTTTCTGGTTTGCAGGCCCAGCGTCAAAACTCTCGCCCGCATTTTTTGGACAGAGTTACTGTCTTTCGCTTCCAGACCTTGGAGTCTCAGAAGCATTCCGACGTCGTTCCAGCACAACGTTAATGGTATACAGGAAAGGATTCAATGCCGAATTGAAGGGTAGCACAAAGATGGCGATGACCACATTGACGTTGCCAGGAATCGGGATACCATTGTGAGCCATCATACCAACACTCCAATAGGAAACCAGCATATGAAATCTGTCATGACCACGGCCAGCAATCTTCGAGCGATTATTCTTTCTCTTGCTCTTCTCCCATAGTCTTTGGAAGTCATTGAATTGGTGCGGATGGACTGGTAAATAAGAATCTGTCCAACAGCGATGAAGAGAAACAGGACAAAGTTCATGACAATCATGACTCCAAAAGCGTAACCCCAGCCATCGAACTGTATTCTGGTAATAGGCAGTGGAATGCAGATTCCTGTCTGACCATAGAAATGCCAGTCTGAGGTGCTCTGCACGAGAGGGACCAGAGCCAGAGTCAGACCAACCAGCCAGGCTGCTGCCGCCGATACAGCATGTGCAAACCTTTGGCTGAAATGAAGGTATCGGAATGGAAAGCGAATGACCAGTAAACGCTCCAAAGTGATGAGGCAAATGAGGAAAGCAGAAACCTCACTGGACACGAAAGAAAAGAACCCTGCCACGTTGCAGGCCACACTGCTTTTCCACGCCCTGTCTTGCCATCGGTACGTCCCATAGTAGATGATGTCAGCAATCCCAATAATGGCAAGGTATATACCCATCAAGAAGTCGGCGACGCTCAGATGTGTAACGAAAACTTCATACCCAATTTTAGCAGCATTTTTTTCGATGAAGACTCGATACACAAAACTTCCGAGATTGCCTGTCAGTGACAGAACTGCATACACCCCCAAGAAAACTCGGAAAACGTCCGCCCTCAGCAGTGCATCACACGAGGATATTTCATCAAAGGGTGCAAAACAGTGGTCATGATCCATTCCTTCAGGCAAATTTTCCAGGGCAGCAGAGTTTGTAGTTATCAGAGTAGACCGTATGAAGCTGGTTCAGGCCGTCAAACACGTTCGGGAAAAAAATCTCCATCGGACACCCACGAAGATCGAGAGTCTGCAAACTAGTCAAAGACTGGAACCCCACTTTGCTGACTCTTGTCAGCCCACTGCGTGACATGTTAAGACACTGCACGTTTGGAAAGGTGTCCAGAAACCCTTCCCCTATCTCTGGTATCACAATGCCAGAAGATCGAGCTCTGTCACACCAGAAATCTGCAACCCTGAGTAAAAGGAAGGCTGAAGTGACGTTAGATGATTGTAAGCTAAAGACAGAAAAAGAAGATTTTCCAGCTTAATAAACTGACTATTGTTTAAAGCACCGATATTGT
>JADBJO010003764.1:175000-177500 GCA_016801955.1 Conus betulinus
TGGTGTTGTCGCAATAGATCGTGGTCAGGGAACTGTCATAGAAGGCCGCGCAGTACGGTGGTTTCACGTCGTTGAAAGTGATGGGAAGGTAAAATGCCAGACTGCCGTCCGACCAGACCCAGGTCTCTTGATACCTGGACAGCCGGAGAAAAATAAAAGAAAAAGAAAAAGGGCTCTGTATGTTGTATGTGTGTGTGTGTGTGTGTGTGTGTGTGTGTGTGTGTGTGTGTGTGTGTGTGTGTGTCTGTCTGTCTGTCTGTCTGTCTGTCTGTGCATGCATGCGTGCGAACGTGCGTGCCTGCCTGTGGGCGTGCGTGCGTGGATGCGTGCGTGTGTACGTATGTGTGCGTGCGGTTGTGCGTGCGTGTACATGTGTATGTGTGCGTCTCTGTGTGTGCGTGTGTGTGTGTGTGTATGTGTAAGCATCTCTCTCTCTCTCTCTCTCTCTCTCTCTCTCTCTCTCTCTCTCTCTCTCTCTCTCTCATGTTACATATACATAGTTCGGATGCCACATTGGTTATGGTTTCAGTACATAGATATTACAATCTCCTAATAGAATGGTTTCATAACTTAGCATTGTCACTTCATCAACAAAAGCAATTAATTCATACTGCCAGTCTGTGGTTTCCAATGGAGTTCTCTACACAGATTCTATCGTCGCCTTTTACTACCTTTCATAATCTTTTGAACTAAATTCATCCAGACGAATTCAACGTCATAGTTTTTTTTTTTTTTTTTTTTTTTTTTTTTTTTTTTTTTTTTTTTTTTTTTTTTTAAGAGTCAGTCTTCTTGATGATACCGCAGAACATAAGTAAACCTGTAGATTAAGAATGCTGTACCTTTGAACGCACTACGAAGTGGCATTTGAAGCACTGTCGCTCAAATTACGCTGATTGATAATGATCATTTGTTTTTTTCAATTAACATGTCCTATTCGATGCACTGTGGCTGTTAAACATCCCATCCCATATAAATATAATTAACTGAAATGATTGATAATGTCCAATACTTTGCTCTGAATGGGGCGATGGGCCTCTCTTGAAATAAACATTTAATCTCTCTCTCTCTCTCTCTCTCTCTCTCTCTCTCTCTCTCTCTCTCTCTCTCTCTCTCTCTCTCTCGCAGCCTGTCCCTAATCATATCCCCCTCTTCCCTGCAATGAATGTTTGACATCGGTTCCCTATCTGCTAACCTACGTAAAAATTGAAGACCAGTAGCAAGTCGATTACCATGCGAAAATACATACATTTCGCGTGATGTCACGGAGGAGGTCATTCTCAGACAATGAAGACGTGTGTGACCGCTCCATTGACCGCGGGAAACTGCGCTGCGCTGGTCAGTTCCGCTACTTCTTCGTTCAGAGTGGCTAAACCTCCACCATGTAAGCGACATGAATCAGAGGCATCATTCCAGCTCAATGGTTCCAGAGGGTGAAAGAGCTGGTAACAGCTTGTACCGATTCTCATCACATTGAAGCCGCAAAGGTAGTTCTCTGGACAAAGCACCTGAAGCAAGAATAAAGAAAAAGATGATAAGCCTACAAAAACAGATGAAGTATTAGACCAGAGCATTCAGCTTTTTTTTTAACGATTTCACTCATGTGTATGATTATGTTTTGCAGTAAACCGTGTATAAACGTGGTATTTTCCATTGAATAAAAAATCATCATGAAATCAGATATGCACTCTTTTTAAAAAGTAAACAAAAAGTCCTCGGCAGTTCGTAAAATGGTGTCTTTGCAAACAATAGTGTGGAGAGAATAATTGGATGATTTAAAATCTTCGCACTTATGTATGCGGCTTGCTACATCTGTCGAGATCTATTACGTTGTACAAGTTTTAGCATTTGCACATTGTTCCCTGCTTCATGCCATGAGTGTTGTGGTTTCGCTGGTATTTCACATCAATTCATTTGTTTGTTTGTTTACTTTTGGACTGTTACATCATTCACACGCATTAGAAATGGTCCGACAAAGCGATGCCATAACTTGTTTTGAAGTGATGCATGTTCTTGAAGTAAACGGGCTTTTCTTTTTCTTGTTTCTTATGTACTGATGGAAATCTTTATTTCATTTTAGGAAATACAAATTCATTGCAAAGGGCAAAAACGTCTTAACACGAAAACAATAAATACAGAAAGATCAATGATACATTAAAAAAAAAAGGTCCTATATGTTTAGAAAATGACATTCTTCTTGTCAATTATAATCTAGAAGATAACATAATCGTTCCGAATAAGCTTTCATTTCAAAACCATGCTTCAAGAAATTCTGAAAAATATCTTTCTATCAGCCCATCAGGTCCAAAGATTGATTGGATGCTACTAACTCTGGTGTGGAATATATAAAACTTTGAGGTCAATATGAAGTATAAACCTTTATTTGAAACGCATGATTCAATACATATTGAAAAAGCACAATTTACTGAAGAAGAAGAAGAAAAAAAAGAAGAAGAAGAAGAAGAAGAAGAAGAAGAAGAAGAAGAAGAAGAAGAAAGAAGAA
>JADBJO010003764.1:182500-185000 GCA_016801955.1 Conus betulinus
GACATAGATGTGGAGAGAAAATTGAACCTGAGGTCACCATGAGAGTACGGTTTGAAGAGCCAAAGAATTTTTTTTTTTTTTTTTTTGAGCTGATCATTAAGGATGGAGAAGATGCTGTGAGTTCCGTTCAGGTCTGAGGCTGCCAGACAAGGCTCTACGGCATGTTTACTTTTATAACTATATCCCGGTTTCAACTAGGCCCGAGAAATACAGGCACCTGCGGTGTTGGTTGAGGAAATTCAGCAACACTCAGACGCATCCATCAGGCTGATGAAACTCCGCTGTACGGTTCCAGCCTTCCTAGCAGAGCCCATGGGAAACTCAATTCCTGGTAGGAGCCGGCAAGGGCAGAAAAGTCCCACACATAAATGGCTCCGATGCGAATCAGACTGATGGCCTCACAGCCCGTATCCGTGACGCTAAACACTTCAACGCTGCGGATGGTTTGTTCACCTTATTTTGATACATTTGTACTCAAGTTATACTCGTATACTCGTGAGTTTTTGAAAAGATACTTAACAAATTCTAAATCGGTTTTATTGATAGAGGGGGGGGGGGGGGGGGGGGGGGGGATATATTCAATAGCCTTACGGAAATAGTGGGACAAGAAACCATAGTTTCACGCTATTTCGAATAACAGTCTGCTATCGTCCATGCTTCGGGTGAAAGATTTATGACATATATCACCCACTCTTGTTTTCTTTGCTTCTTGTATTTGCATTGCAACACAATAAACAGAGAACCAATGCTACATTTTAAAATAACAATGCAATGTTTTACCGGCGTTCATGTTTTCGTACACAAACACATAATACAGACATTTGGGTTTACGTTTGATTCATATTTTGTTTTATAGTTCGTTCATTAATGGTAGTATGTTGTTACTTTTTTTCCCATTTTTTTCATTCTTTGTCTTTGTGAATCACCATGCTCTACATACCTGTTCTGGATATGGCATTGTATAAGTTTGCCTCTTCTTTGTTTTATATCAAAAAGAAGAAGAAGAAGAAGAAGAAGAAGAAGAAGAAGAAGAAGAAGAAGAAGAAGAAGAAGAAGAAGAAGAAGAAGAAGAAGAAGAAGAAGAAGAAAAGAAGAAGAGAGAAGAAGAAGAAGAAGAAAAGAAGAAGAAGAAGAAAGAAAGAAGAAGAAGAAGAAGAAGAAGAAGAAGAAGAGAAGAAGAAGAAGAAGAAGACGAAGAAGAAGAAGAAGAAGAAAAGAAGAAGAAGAAGAAAAGAAGAAGAAGAAGAAGAAGAAGAAGTGTCACTCTCCTGATTTAGTCATTGAAATTCCAGTCCATGCGTAGCACCATCCAGACGTTTATGCGATGAAATCTTGGCCAATATTCCGTTTGAGTTTCAAGGCTGAATGAAACCCCAACAAGTTCACTTGAGCAGAGAGAGACACCACGAGCATATTTACAATCTGCTCATCGATGTTACTGGCTCCTCGTCCACAATAAAATCGACCTGAATTCCTGCCCAGGATATCCAACACAACCATGCAGTAGAAATCTAGAAACCTACTGGTTTCGCAAAGGACACCTACCTGGTATCGCAAAAGGACACCTACCTGGTATCGCAAAGGACACCTACCTGGTATCGCAAAGGACACCTACCTGGTATCGTAGTGGGTTACAGCTCATTCTCGGGCTGCAGCCATCGCTTAATGGTGCAGTTTAGCTGATGTACTGCTGAAAATGTCATCGATCGCTAAGGCGCTAGGCCCAGATCGAATGGATGACTGCACGCTGAACCGAGTCCAGCAGCAAAGTGAGATAAGAATATTATGTTTGTCCCTGTCTGTCTGTCCGTCAGTCTCTCTCTCTCTCTCATCTCTATCTCTCTCTCTCTCTCTTCTTTGTGTTTATACGTCCTGTATGTCTGTCTGTCTGTATTCCATCTGTCTTTCTCTGCTCTCTGTCTCCTGTCTGTCTGTCTGGCTGTCTGTCTGTCGGTCTCTCTCTCTCTCTCTCTCCATCCTCTCTCTCTCTCTCTCTCGCTCTCTCTCTCTCTTTTCAATGCCAAGGTTACTCTCATATCTTTCGTCTCTCAATAAAATCGACCTAATTCCTGCCCTGGATATCCCAACCTCAACCATCTCCTCTAGAAAGGTCTGTATCCTCCCTATCTGTCTCGTCTCGCCCCTGCTATCATTCCTGTGCTCTACCTGGTATCCTGTCTGTCTGTCTGTCTGGTCTGTCTGCTCTCTCTCTCTCTCTCTCTCTCTCATCTCTCTCTCTGATGCACCGTTTGGCTCTCTCTTGTCCTGCTCAGAAAATGTCATCGATCTCGCTAAGGCGCTAGGCCCAGATCTGTCTGCTCTGTCTGAGATCATCCTTTTATCTCCTCCTCTCCTGTCTGTCTCTCTGTCTCTCTCTCTGAACTCCTCCTCTCTCATCGTCTGCTCTCCTCTCTCTCTCCTCTGTCTGTCTCTAGTCTCTCCTCTCTCTCTCTCTCTCTCCTCTCTCCATTCCCTCTCTCCGTCTCCCCTCAATTCTTTC
>JADBJO010003764.1:197500-200000 GCA_016801955.1 Conus betulinus
GTTACTACCACTAGGCCACAGAGAAATCTCTCTCTCTCTCTCTCTCTCTCTCTCTCTCTGGTAAACGAACAAATCCAGATGAAAAATGTACCATGTTTGAGTCTCACACCGACTTTAATCCATTCAAATAAAGAGTAAACCTATCCTGACGCCCCTTTTCAACATCTCTGGGATCATTTGTGACACTGGTTGTGGGGTAACAACGCAGGGCAGTTGGTGTTGGGATCGGTTTTTGCAAACCTCCCAACCACCATCACTGCTGCCAAGCCAGTCATTTAGGAAATGTACTGTGGTGTCTCATGTGGTTCAGCATATGCAGTATCCCATTCTTGAAGACAGCAATGACGGTTTTTCATCACTGTTCCAGCAAAAGTTAGCCCCCATCCCACTCCGCCCCCTTCTGGCCCCTTGGGGTGGAGACTCCGCATCCAGCGACAGCCCCCTATGAACTTGCCGCTCGCAACTTTTTTTTTACTCAGACTCATCATAGGCGTTATTTCTCTTTGCAGAGTGCCAATGGAGACACAAAGAAATACGTTGGGAAAAGTCGGACCAAGGCCGTCTGAGATTTCAGCACGTGTCGGTGGGGAAGGCAGGGTGTGGGCCGTCCCCAAGGGAGCCCAGTACATCTGTTTCATCAACGGGACCTACGGGGATCCTGGCCAGAGCGGGCCCTGCCAGCTTCTGTCTAACAATTCCGGTCATTATGGAAGTGTATAAGATGTCGTCGTGCTAGCTTTGCTGATCATCCCATTCCTTTGCTTACTCTGTGTGTGTGTGTGTGTGTGTGTGTGTGTGTGTGTGTGTGTGTGTGGTGTGTGAGCGAGTAGAGAGAGAGAGAGAGAGAGAGAGAGTGTGTGTGTGTGTGTGTGTGTGTGTGTGTGTGTGTGTGTGTGTGTGTGTGTGTGTGTGCTATAACAGTGTATGTGGGGAGGTGCAGTGGAAAAGAGAATGAAATCTGACGGTTTGTGGAGGAGGAAGAGGCTAAAACGACAGCGATAAGGGAGTGGGGGGATCGAGAAGAGTTAAAGGTGTGAAGGAGAGTGGGCATGTAGCAGCACACACAGGGGGTAAAAGTACATATGCAAATCACGTGATAGTTCATGTGATTGTGTGACACATGCACTGTGTGAGACTGAGTTTATTTCTAAAGTAAATACGCAATTTTTTTTTTCTTGATATTTGAACATAAACTGCCATGTGATTTTCTTTTAAAATACAGCTTTCTGGTGAATGACTTTCCTATAATTTATGTTTCAATGATTTGTTTAGATGTGTATCCTCTGGACATCGAAGTCAGCGTTGACGCTGTGTGGGCCGCTGCGGGCAAGCGGTACATGGAAACGCCAAAATATAAGTCCGAATAAGTAAGTAGCCTATATGTATGTATCCTTGTGTTTACATATACATGTACCTGACTGTGCGTTGGTGTAATTGTATGTGTGATGTGTGTTTGTGTGTATGTATAGGCCTACACATTTGTGCGAGTGCAAGTGGCTGTGTGTGCGTGTATGTGCGGCGCGTGCGTGTGCGTGCGCGCGAAACGCGCATGTGTGTGTGAGTGTGTGTGTGTGTGTGTGTGTGTGTGTGTGTGTGTGTGTGTGTGTGTGTGTGTGTGTGTGTTTCATTTAACGTCTATCCACTATTCGTGATATTAGACAAAAAAAAAAAAGGTGAAGATGTACGGAAGTAATTGCGAGCGTGCACATAATGTGTGCATGCGTATGTGTATGGGTGCGAATGCACGTGAATATGTGTGTGTGTGTGAGTGTGTAAGTGTGTGTGTGTGTGTGTGTGTGTGTGTGTGTGTGTGTGTGTGTGTGTGTGTGTGTGTGTGTCTGTCTGTCTGTCTGTCTGTGTACAGTGGCAGAGAAGAGAGAGATACAGGGACAGATAGACAGTCAGAAACAGACACAGACAGAGAGAGACAGATGGAGAGACAGACACAGACAAACAGGGCACACAGAGACAGACATATACGGAGAGAGTATGAGAGAGAGAGAGAGAGAGAGAGAGAGAGAGAGAGAGAGAGAGAGAGAGAGAGAGAGAGAGAGAGAGAGAGAGCAGCGCAGACTTTTTTCTGGTCTTTTCTTGTGTGTGTGTGTGTGTGTGTGTGTGTGTGTGTGTGTGTGTGTGTGTGTGTGTGTGTGTGTGTGGTGTGTGTGTGTACGGTGGCAGAGAGAGAGAGAGAGAGAGTCAGAAACAGCCACAGACAGACAGACGGAGAGACAGACACACAGATAGGTAGACACACAGAGACAGACCTATACGGAGAGAGAGAGAGAGAGAGAGAGAGGGGGGGGGGGGGGGGGGGGGGGGGCCTGCACAGACTTTTCTTCTGTTGTTGTTCTTTTTTTTTCCCTTCGTTTGTTTGTTGTGTGTGTGTGTGTGTGTGTGTGTGTGTGTGTGTGTGTGTGTGTGTGTGTGTGTGTGTGTGTGTGTGTTTCTTTCCTATCAATACATGCGCACTATACCACACGGAAGTGGATAATTCCCCGAA
>JADBJO010003764.1:210000-212500 GCA_016801955.1 Conus betulinus
CTTCTTTTACATATTTACATGAAATTACATAACCATTAAGGTGCAGACCAGCATTGGAGGCTTTCATAAAAATATTCTAACTCTGTGACGAATACTAATTAACCAATACCTAGTTATTTAATGCTCAACACTCAAACGCGGGGTGAACATTTCATTATAACATACAGATAGCAGCCATTTTTCCCAGTTCTGCATTGGTATGAGAAATTCTGTCTGTAATGCGCTGCATCTCAAAATATTCCTTTAGTTAATATATAACTACTTTTTTATGCAAGCCTTGTAATTAGGGTGGATAAGGAAATTAAGGACAACAAATCATAAATGGAAAGGGACTGTAACATTTGTTTTACACTCGAACGTACGAAAACTAGATGAACTAGAACCGAAGTGCGTGTTCATGCAGGAGGGGAAAGCCCTGTTTTGTAAAGACACGTTTCAAGCTTATAAGATATTTTTCAAAAAGTTAAACCACTTAACCCGTCTGGAACTCTGGCAGAGCCATTATTTATCAATGACTGAATATATTCAGATTACATTTCATTAAATAAGAACGACTGAATTAATGAAGAGATGCGTTCAGTATTAGATATTTGTGCAAAGAAAATGGGAGTTATTTGACCTATACTGAATGTATCGACAAGTACAACATACGGACAAACTATTTAAGTTATGCAGCACTTATAACAAGAATGAAAGTCCTTGTTAACACAATGAACATTTGTATGGGAAATAATAAAAGATCTGAAGATTCCAAACCTGTGCAAATCTTCAATTCGGTGAAAAAGGGAGCACGATATATATGATGATATCCTTCTGGACCCCGGTTTAAAGCCAAAATGCCGCCGTAGATGGAATCATAACTTAAATTCAGAAATCAACTGGCAAAAAAAAACAACAAAAAACAAAACCAACAGCAAAAAAAAAGTACAAAAATGTTCACGAAAAACAAAGTTGAAGTGGTTTCAGATGAGATTAATACATAGACTCCCTACAACTTATGTAGTTTTGATGTGCATGGAAGTCCAGACTGATAACAAATGTACATTTTGCCAGCAAGTGAAATACAGTATGAAACAGGCGATCTGGATATGTATGCACGTGATGCGTTTTGGTAACAATTTGAACAAGTAACTGAATATAGATGTATACATATAACCTCTTTTTTTTTCTTAAATGAAAACAAAAATACTGTTTGGACACGATACAGATTTTATCCTGCTGTCGGCTGGATTCTACATTTACAAATGTAAATCTGAAAAGAATTGCCTCACGTACACGCGTTCATTTAATCATTAAAGACAGGTATGAAATGGAAAAATACATCGCTTACGTTAATTTTAATATGGTAAAGTTTAACACTGACTGGCATAAGTATAGAGAATTAATTGAAAGTGAAGGAATGTAAACACGAAAAGGTATGCTTCAGTAAAAGAAATGTCTACAACAACAACGACAAACAAAAAGAAAAATAAACTCCGAGCCAGTTTAGAGTAAGTGATCATAACGTCTGCGTTTTCATTGAACATTTCTTCTTTATACTCTAAGGTACCATCAGTATATAACATGTGTATTTTCTTTTGTCGGAATGGCTGGCAATTATTCATATTCTTCTTTTGTGCGTGTATATGTTTTCGATTTTTTTTTTCTGTTGCTCTTTTTCTGATTTTTCCTTTCTTCTGTCCATAGTTTAATTATACTTTTCCTCACTGAAAGGAAAGAAATTGCACAAAATGTAAAATCAGTACGTAAAGAGTTATAGATACAGGGGAGAATCTTTGAGCAGTGCTTGAGAACCTCTTGAAGGATACAAAGGAGGTCAAAGTGTATAAACAGCCAGAGTGGTCACCTCTACTGTTTAATACCCCAAGCATTCTCAATCCCGTCAGCACTGACAGTAACTAAGAATAGTGATGAACCGCCCTTTATTTGGATCTCCCAGGAGATGCAATCTCCCGCTGATTGACCGAAACAAAAGGTTAAAAAAAAATAGTTGCCTGACATACCGTGGGGTGCTGAGAACCTGTGTCAAGCAGCTGGTCTTGAATGCCTTGAACTTTCATCATCTGTCTGATGTCGCATCCGTGGAGAAGAATGCATATACAAGTGATTTGTTAACATTCATCTTAATGAGGAGGAAATCTATAAAACTGGTTTACCAGATAGCCCCGAGTCTTGTAATGACATATATGCTCGGGTTAAGCTCCGGCTTGAAGACGGCTAAATAATATTGAGACATAGACAAAAATGAGTATGTATAAGTGAGAATGTGAAATGCGACGAAATAAAAATCGACCGAAAATATTTGTTGCGTTGATTACCACAGGAACATGTTCAATAAAACAATGTTACATTCACGGCAAAATATGGATGAAAAAAACGTGAATAAACAAGAACAAGAACAACAAAAACAACAACAACAACAACAACAACGTTTTTTTTTTTTTCCAGAATTACAAAGCATGTTCATTCATGGACATCCATTCGTTCATTGATGGAGATG
>JADBJO010003764.1:220000-237500 GCA_016801955.1 Conus betulinus
TTGGTACAAATGTTCCGTGCTATGCCTTTTTATAGGCCCCTCCTTTCTGCTGTTTACGCCCTTTGCGTTGCTTGCACTTGTGCTTTTGTACTTAAAGAAGCATGGTATGTATGCTCGTATACGTGTAATCTCCTGCAGGCACGTAATTCTATTATTTTTTCATAAACTGCATATCATTTGTGATTAAATCATTTTGAAGGAAAGATGTTAGTGGAAAACTTTGCGCTCAAAGTAATTCAATTTACATTTTCATCACAGATATTACATGGCAAAGATATTAGTACAGTAACTCCTTCATATTCCTTTGATTTTACGTTTCACAGGTATCAGAACACGTGGTTATGGGCAGATGATACGCTGGCCGTGTATCTCCCTATCATCTTTCACAAAGTGCAGACACCATACTGTGCCGCCCTTAACCACTCCAATATCACCGTGGTCACCTGCAATGAAAAGATGGACGCCGCCTTCCTCTGTGAGACTGACTACACACCTGACGTCATAAACGATACTGTGATCCCCTTGGCCACTCCCTCTGGCTGGGACTCAGAAATGATGACGACATGTCGACACCGTCAAGTCACCCATAACTTCCTGGCATGTGACGTCAGTACAAACTGCTCGGCTTGGGACCAAGAAGAAAGCATCGCCTGCGGTGATGAGTTTTCTCCCCCTGTTCCTTTCTTCACGTGCAGGAACCAGCTAGAGCGCATACCATACACACTGGTGTGTGACTTCCGGTCTGATTGCTGTGATGACAGTGACGAAGATTTCTGTGAATTTCCGGCCTGTGATAGTGGAACACACTATGTATGCACCGGCAGCAAACAGGTCAGTGTTGCTTCACTTTTTGTTCACTGATTGACACTGTAGCATCAAGGCATGGATCAACGGATCTAACCGTCTGTGGTTAGTTTACTTCATCGGTACATAAACTTAAGTGACATGGTACGTAAGTATGTGCTTTAACATACTTTATTTTCTTGCCGCGCTCTGCAAAATACAGTAATTATTTTGATGAATGCTGTTGAAGATGGCGGAGAATTTGCTTCCTTAAACAAAGAGCTATCCATCACCATCTGTATGTCGCATGAAGATACTATATTCATCCCACATCCTTCATAGCGACTCATTTATCTTTGAACTCACAAGATGTCCCTTTTGGGGTTTCAGACCGTAGATGAGCGATCTGACCAGTTTTGCGCTGGATACAATGTTTCTGTTGTCCTCATTTGGTGATACTGGTGAAGAAAGGCTTAAACCCTTGACTTTCCAAGAGTGGTTTGGGTTGCACAAGAGATTTGACTCATGTTTTTCATCAATGCAGATATGTTTGTTCTGCTGTAGTAATAGTTACTAAGCTAAGAATTTTCATTTTGTTACCATCTTCAGGTTATCGCAGCTCTTTGAGATGAGATGGGATTGATTTCATGTGTTATCTTTGTAGATGTCGTGCTTATTCTGCTGTAATATTGGACTATTTGGCGAAGAACCGTAATCTCCTTTCAGTCCTCAAATATATGCTATATCATCAATGCTATATCTCTGTGCTTACTTCTGTCTTTTTTTTTATTTGGGTGGATCACATGACGTAAGGAATGCGACATCGTCTGCTAGTTGCTGATGTGTTTGAAAAATAGATTTTGTAGTATATCAATATAAAGATGCCTGATTCTGGTGCAGGTCTTATTCTACTAGCATTATTTTATCTACTACTCAACTCTTCGATCCTGCTGGTGTTTCACCGTATGTACAAGTCTCTGACT
Source organism: Conus betulinus (assembly GCA_016801955.1). Taxonomy (NCBI): domain Eukaryota; kingdom Metazoa; phylum Mollusca; class Gastropoda; order Neogastropoda; family Conidae; genus Conus; species Conus betulinus. The sequence continues at coordinate 221,767 of JADBJO010003764.1, forward strand.
GCCCTTCATGTAGTGGCTGTTGTTCTAATTGTTCCAGCTGAGCCTGCAATTAAAGATTACCCCATGTTAGGTAGACATGTGCTCATCTGCAAGTCGTTGACCTATTTGTGTCAACTCTGCTCCTTACGTCAAGAAATGTTTAGACTGTGAAGATTGTTTTAGGTTTTATCGATTAACGAAGAGCCAGTTTAAGCATTAATCTCGTATTCAAGCAATGCTTTTGTTTTATTTGAATTCTTTTGTGTCTTGATATAACAGTGTATCGACCGGGACCTCCTGTGCAACAAACGCAGAGACTGTGTGGATGAAACTGACGAGCTGAGGTGTCAGGACAGTGTGACATCCTCCCAAGACATGGTCACATATCATTGAACCACCTGCTCGAGTCGACTTCACCGGAGAGGGCGATTTCACCGTGGTGCCATTGGCCACCAGCAGATGTCCAGAGACACACTACCAGTGCCCAGGTATTGTCACAATCATAACCCTTGGAAATCAAAGACAAGAGTTAAACAGAGTTTGTCACAGTTATGAATCATGCATGTAAAACAAACACAACATTACAGAAGCACCAGCACTGATATAATGTGCACGTAGATTAACATACGAGATTCTCAATCATTCCAGTTAACAACCTCCATCAAGATATTTGTATTCCCAACCTCCATCCAAGATTGCAGTGAGACAGCTGACGAAAAATGAATGATATTGGACGACAGACAAAAACTAAAATACATTCGAAGGAGAAGAAGATGAAGATGATAATGAAACCCAGCTATTATCTTTCTGACAGAAATTACAACACCAGCGAAATGTGAGCCCACCTTGTCAGCATAAATTACAACATTCTAGCTGTGACGATCCGGTAATTATGTGCCGTTTTCATTCCTTAATGCATGTTCCCAATACATTTGGTTATCTTTAACATAGTGTTCTCCAGTTCCAGTCACACAAAAATAGGCCTTCTTGTTTGTTCTGTGTACTCTGTCTTGTCATTTCTGCTTGGCGACTGGGTGCCGTAAGCAACATTCGTTTAGAGTTATGAGCGTGTATTCATTTCATCAACGGAGCAAGAGTTACCCTTCGTTTTCTTACATGTTAAAACTGTTTAAGATTAGTAATCAAATTACTCCCAAAACATGCGCACTGACTGAACGTGATTGGTTCCAGGTGGAGGCTATTGTCTCCCTATCTACACCAGATGCAATAAATTCTATGATTGCCCCGGCAAAGAGGATGAGACGGACTGTGACCATTACACCTGTCCTGGCTTCTACCGGTGCCGGGGATCTAAAGTCTGTCTCCACAAGCAACACCTGTGTGACAGCGTGAACCACTGTCCAGAGAGCGATGATGAACTGATGTGCAACTTCACCTGTCCTGACACCTGCCACTGCTATGGCCATGCCTTTGTCTGCTCTGGTGCCTTCCTAACAGACAATTACACTGAACTTCGGTACGTAGATGCCAGTGGTACAGGCATGACACCTGGTGATTTTTTGCATAATTCAAAACTGATCCATCTCAGCTTGAAAAAGTGTGGAATAGCAATGCTTAGCCACCTGAATTTTCCAAACCTGCAAATTTTGGATCTGAGTTACAATGACATTCGAGAAGTGGAAAGCAGTAACTTTCGGAGCTTGACAAACCTTGTCCACATATCGTTATCTTACAATTCGTTGATGTCGGTTGACTCCTTCCTCTATACTGATTTTAATTTGTCTTATGTCAAGTACGTGTATCTATCAGGCATTCCGGTACCGTATCCTACTGACACATTTTTCGACACATTTCCAAGTGTTCAGTATCTGAATATGTCAAACTGTGGCGTAAAAAAGGTGACAGAAAGAGGATTCCAATCTCTAGTAAATCTACGTGAGCTCGATCTTCGTGGCTGTCCGATGGAAACTTTCTATTCTGGTGTATTTGATGGTCTGAATTACCTTAAATCGGTATACTCTGACAACTATAAATTATGTTGCCCCGCAGATCTGCCAGACGGGATGCAAGCTGAAGGCTGCCATGCACCTATCGATGAAATATCATCATGCGATGCTCTTTTGAGGAGGGATGTATTTCGAGTTTTCTTAGCGCTGTACGCAATACTAGCGTTGACAGGGAACCTCGGAAGTTTTGTGTATCGAGTTTGTATTGACAAAACTGCTGTCAATCTTGGATATGAAGTATTCGTCACACATTTGAGTGCTGCTGATTTTTTAAATGGGTGTGTATCTTGCCATTATTGGAATTGCTGACCAAGTGTATTTTGGAAACTATCGATGGAATGATAAGGCGTGGAAACACAGTGTGGCATGCAAGTTGGCAGGTTTTCTGTCCCTCGTGTCAAGTGAAGTTTCTGCCTATCTCATCTGTCTGATCACTCTGGAACGTTTTCTAGTGATTGGTTTTCCCTACAAAAACCTCCGCTTCCACCGGTTATCAGCTCATGTGGCTTCTGTCGCAGTTTGGCTCGTTGGTTTGATTCTGGCTCTTGTTCCTCTTCTGCCTGTTACCGCACACTGGGATTTCTACAGTCAGTCAGGCATTTGCATCCCTCTGCCTGTCACACGAAACAAGTTTGATGGAAGCGATTATGCCTTTGGTGTTATGATTGTCGTAAATTTTGTTCTCTTTCTGTTTATTGCTGTTGGTCAGCTTCTCATCTACTGGTCTATCCATGTCAACACAGTGAGTTCCAAGGATTCTGGCAGAAAAGCAAGAAACGGCCATTGCTCGACGACTGCTGGCTGTGGTCATGACAGATTTCATTTGCTGGTTTCCTATCGGAGTGCTGGGAATGATGGCTCGTAGTGGAATCCCCATTTCTGGCGAAATCAGCGTGATTTTGGCCATCTTCGTGCTCCCATTCAACTCTGCACTAAATCCTTTTTTATATACCGTTAACATTATCGTAGAAAGGCGTCGGAAAGCTTCGAAAGCTAGAAGGTCTCAAAGCGAAAGAATGTCTCAGAATAAGACTAATGTGTTCGATGTTGCGTCTGAAAGCAGGACCAATGCGTGTAACTACAGCAAAGAAGAAGCCTTTCAGCTGTTCCAAAGGCTTGTGGAGAACGGTCTGCTGACATCAGAGCAAATTCGGCACCATATCTGGGATATATATGAAGGATAGCAATTATGCATTTTGCATCAATGAACACTCATCATGACTTTTTATCGTTAATTTTACGACAGAATGACAACTGATTGCAGTGATTCAGATTTTATTTTATTTTTACAGACGTCCTCTGATTAATCTCTCGGTTATTCTATTGCTTGTTTACGGTTTTGTTTTAACCAGTATCAAAACATGAACCTGCCGTTCCCAACAACATTTTTTTTTTCTACTCATTTTTTTTTTCGGGGATTGTCATTTAATATGAATGTTTACGTATGCTGTAAATTAGTCTCCATTTACATCACGTTGAGACATACTTGGCTGTACTTTTCCCAAGCAGGAGTCTTGATTTATCTTTTTTTCCACGATTTTTTTTTAGCTTAGTTGTAATGTCCGACAAATGTCAGTATGTTTCTAAATACTTGAAATATCTTTTCTCTTTTTATCTAGTCTTGTTACAGAGAAGAAAACCGTAAAAATTAACATTCTTACCCCTATTGCGAGTGTGTCTTGTTTTCAAAATTCGCTGAACTGTCTAACTAAATTAGATGTGTTCTTGTATTTTCGTGTTTTTTTTTATTTCTTACTCAAGCATTTGATAGGCATTTACACATTCATTTTGATGACATGGAGTTTTGATTCTTGTTTTCTTATTTCTTACAGAAGCATTTGATAGAATTTTGAATAATTTTGGTAATACAAGAGTTTTGATGACACAGACGTTTTAACATAACTTTGGTGAAACAGAGTTTGATAATGCAGTAGGCCTATTCTCTGTGGGCACTGAATTTGTTTTGATGTTCTGAAAATTGCACACGTATTTTTTTTGTCGGTGTTGAGCCCAAGCACATTAACTGCTCTGTATGTGTGTGTGTGTGTGTGTGTGTGTGTGTGTGTGTGTGTGTGTGTGTGAGGAGGGGGAGGGAGAGAGAGAGAGAGAGAGAGAGAGAGAGAGAGAGAGAAAGAGAGAGAGAGAGTGTGTGTGTGTGTGTGTGTGTGTGTGTGTGTGTGTGTGTGTGTGTAGAAAAAGAAACACCCGAAGGTGCTGGGGAGGACCCAGAGAAGCACTGCCTTCACCTGCCCTTTGAGCAGTCCTGTACCACCCTTGGAGGCCTGCGCTGTGTTGACGATGGGTACAGGCACGCGCAGGACACTCTATTAAGATATCAAGGGATATAACTGCTCCTGCTCAGGTAAATCAGACTACAGGATGCAATTCATAACAGCCTTAAAGTAGCATCCCCATGGGTGTACCAGCCCGTGTTTCATGACTGCAGAGCCCACCGGCGAAAAAAACACAACCCTCCAGCTGTCGAGCACACCCCACAGACCCAACCACCCCTGCCCACGGACAGATGAAGACAGTGCCACTCCAGACACAGCCAAGCTTTCGCCATACGGTATTATATGTGCCCTCAAGAGAGAATCCATTGTATCAAGGGACAGAATTAAAAGCTTTTGATTAGAAAATTCAAAATTATTTGATCCTACTGATGAAGCCTGTAAGTATGGTTAATGTACTTATGTCATTTCAAATCGATTAACTGCAGAGAAATGCTATGATTAAAAAAAAATCCAGCCGGACTATGTATGTCCTCTTCAATCCAAATTATAATGAAATTCACAATAGTAAAGGATCGTTTCATTTTCATATGCATGGGAATGGTGAAAGACTGTTTGTCGGTTCATATTTGTATGCCCATTTATAGTGGAATTTCCAGTTAATGTCTATCACCATTTTTCAAATACCATGTTAACGAAGCAACTGACAAAGTTATCAAGAAGAAGATTGTGAAAGATTTTATAAATCCATGTGTCATGTTTTACTAGCGTTACTATTGGTGGTGGTAGGGGCGATGGTGGTGATGATGGTGGCGGTGATGATGGTATACATTACGTTACCTGCAAGTCTTGTCAGTTGTTATGTCCTTTATTGACCCACTAGCAGCAGATAGGCTACTTTAAATTTATTTCAAACGGGAATTATACCTCTGTACTGTTTATGTTGACAAAAATGGGCATAGCCTTTTCTTCTTCTTTTTTCTTCTTGATGTAATGCCCACAATCATCAGGTTGAATATTTTGGCATACTAAAAATTGGGTCTGCGCAGCGGGAGGGGGGATTGGGGGGATGGGTAGGGGGGGGGAGAGTTGGGGGGCTAATGGGGGAGGGGGGAGGGGAGGGAGGGTAAAGGGGGGAGGGGGGATCAGTGAACTCTTGACACAAAAGTGTCAGGAGTGGTGGCTCCAGCCACCTCGTCCGGCAGATTGTTCCAGTCCCTGATGGTGTTAGGGAGAAAGGCGGCCTGACAATAGTCGGTGCAGCACTGCAGCTGGCGGAGCTGGTGTTGGTTACCCCCCTACGCTGTCTGACAGGGGCAGGTTGGATCTTGGCTTTGTCGAAGTGGACTTGGTCATTGAGTGTTTTATACAGCATGGCCAGTCTGCTGGATCTTCGACGCTGCACAGATGTACATATTTACTGATGTAATGAAAAATGCCATGCAAAAAGCAAGTGCTTTCAAATGGATGCCTACCATAAAACATCGAGATGTTATGTTTCAAAATGGCTGAAACTTGAAAACTGTCTGATTGAACTTCTTGCTGATTTGATAGTAATAGGCATATATTTGGATGAGTATGTGTCATCTAGGAACAGTTTCCTACAAATATGATTAATCAATTTAAGGAAGGAACCTGCACGATCTGTACTGTCCAAATTAAGGCACGTATGAAGCAAACCGTGCTGTTTGTGCAATAGAAAAAAAGCGCAAGAAGAATGCACAAACTTTTTTTTTTGTATTTGAAGTAGGTGAAACTTGCGGTCTTTCATTGTCACTTTTGAACAAACCTCGAGTCCTGCTTACAAGATGAAGAAAAGCAGTCTCTCTGCCTCGTCTTCCGACTGAAAAACAAACGAGAAAGGAGCTGCTGGTCAAAACCGATTGCTCAAGAAGTTTGGTCAAGACGTACGTGTTGTAACCAAAGAGTTCGACAATTACATTTAGTTTTACAGACCCAACGAAATAATAAAATCAGATGTAGATGGGTACTGCTGCTGGCAGATGACCTTGCTGTGTTGCAACCTGGCTTTCAGGGCCAAAACTGACGTGGCTCTGCTTTGCTCTACTCCAAAACTTATCTTGTAGCTGATGCTTTGCCTGAATGTCTACACACAATGCAAAGGATGTTGAAATTAGTTTTAACTAAATCTTCCAGAAGTGAGTCGCAGGTAAACCGCTCAAAATTTGAATTAGAATGCAAATATTCGTAAAGCAAAGAAACCGTTACACTTTCAGAGAGACTGTCAACGATTATAAATGGTTCCTTCTTCCGAGACAGCAACTAATATAAATGTAAACCCAGAGACGTCGTTTAAATCAGTGTGCTAGAGAACACCCGGCTTTTAGCAGAGTGGCGGAAATTGTTGAAAACGGAAGAGAGAAATCTCTAGATATACTTAGGTTTTAAATTAATTGAATTGAAACATTGGCTCTGCGCTGAGTTAGCGTTGAAACATGGGTTGTGCATAGCTACTGACAAGACCTGTAGATCACTCACTGAGAACCAAATGCTCTTGCGTTGACAGTCAATGCCTACAGCATATGAAATAGCGAATTTCAGTGACAGAACATAATATTGTCAAACGATGTATTCAGTTTTTGAAATCCTGTTTTTGCATGACAATACTTTTCATTGCAATGTTTCTCTTTCGCTGCTAAAATATGTGTCGTCCCATTACCATAGCCCCCCCCTGTGTTGTCAGTTCTAGCCCTGTAACTTCAGCCGTAATAAGATGTATCAATGTCCGCTCTAGATCCTGTAATTCAAAACCATTGAGTTCAAACTCGACGAGTAATGTGGATGTTTTTATATGCTTTTACATTTTCGGGTGTTTTGTGTGTGTGTGTGTGTGTGTGTGTGTGTGTGTGTGTGTGTGTGTGTGTGGAAATTGGATGTTTTGTTCAGAAATAAAGTTTAGTCGGACACTTCAAGATAATCTCTCTCTCTCTCTCTCTCTCTCTCTCTCTCTCCTCTCTCTCTCTCTCTCTCTCTCTCTCTCTCTCTCTCTCTCTCTCTCTGTGTCGAGAGAGAGGATTGCTATGAGAGATGATGATTATTATGAATTTATTATTATGAATTCTTAAGCTATTAACTCTATAACCCCGCGAACATATATCACGGTTACTATGCTTATTCTTGTTTCAATTGTACCCGTTGTTGGTTTTACAAATATCATGCAAGTGAGCGATAAGCTTGGGAACTGTATCACACTGATAATCCTTTTAGATAATCTGCGGTGACATTGTATGAACATGGGAAATTGTTGCGAATTTATCTGGGAGTTCTGTCATACGTACGTCAATAATGTTTTCTAGGTAGTTTTTGTGTTTCTGTTTCTGTTTTTCCATTCACCACTTTGGCTTCACAAGGGAGTATTGTGCATGTTAATGTCTGCATTTTCATTGTTTTGTCGCTGAGGAAGGCTTATTGCCGAAAATTTCTTGTCTTGTTTTTGTGTCGTTCATTAAAGTGCGTTTACTTCACACACTTTGTTTTGTGTGCTCTTTCTTCTGCTTTTTTTTCGTCGTGTGTTTCGGTAACGCTGCAGTTTGTTAGGCACAAAGGCATGTCCAGGTTTGTGCGCATATGTTGCATAGAAGCTCACACGCTATGGTTTGATATGTAGGGCCANCCTTAGGCCTACTATACGCCAGATATGAAAAGTATTGCTGTGAAACAGTGTATCAAAAAATGTATTAATATACATGTTAAACAGTAGGTACAATTATGTCGAAGGAAGACACTGAATAAGAAAATTATTTTGAAGACAGATGTTAGTGGGTCCAGGGTAAGCATATACCGGTAAATGTTTGTGGCTTGAAGTGATTTAGTGGGTAGTTTCTTAAAAGTATATCATTGTAGATAACAGGTAATTAACAAGTAAATACTTTCCAGCTTACCTTGAATTAGACCACACATGCTCTTACACCACCACTACTACAGTAACTGAGCGCAGAGTCTGTTGTGGATGGTGACCCAGACACAATCTGATATTGTCAGCTCCTTGTGCGCTGGGTGTGCAATCCCGGACATGGCTCTTCTTTGGTATGTACATGTGTGTGTATGTGTGTGTGTGTGTGTGTGTGTGTGTGTGTGTGTGTGTGTGTGTGTGTGTGTGTGTGTGTGTGTGTGTGTGTGTGTATGCGTGTGTGTGTGTGTGTGTGTGTTGTGTGTGTGTGTGTGTGTGTGTGTGTGTGTGTGTGTGTGTGTGTGCGAGCGTGTGCGTGTGCGTGTCTGTGTGTGTATGTGAGATATCCAGTTTTAAACTTTGCACCAGAAGACGAACTGCTCTTTCAACTTTTTTTTTCTTTGTGGTTGCAGTCAGATCGACTTCAATTGGTCCTTCGGGACTCTGGACGGTGGACAAGGACGGTTATGTCCTCTACATGCGGGGCACCTTTGAAGACAACGAACATTTAGACGGAAGATTTAAGACTGTAAGCATAACACATATCAGATTGTGAGCATGACACCCTTCTTATGCCTAGGGTTTGCCTGTTTTCTATGCTGAGCTGTTTCTTTTACTAGCTGCGTTAGAAATCATAGAATCTGGAATTGACCGGAATGTATTCCTCTTGCTTGGCCTTACCTTCGAGATGTGAAACATTGTCTGAAGAATCAGTCAGAAAGGGCGAGGAGGACGTCCTTCCAAACTAAAGATACAGGTGGAGGTGAACACATTGTGTTCCCGTGTGGATTTATTCACCTTAATCTTATGCTTTCCCAACAGGTGCCAAGTATGCGGGCCATAGGAAAAGCCAAGTTCGTGACCTCGGGTGAAGGCTTCGTGCTGGTCATCAACGAGAAAAATGAAGTGTGGAAGCGTGGGGGCATCTCTGCTGCGGATCCTGACGGCGGCTTCTGGACCAAGGTGTCTGAAGACATTGTGGAGGTGGATGTATATGGTTGTTTTGCTTGGGGAATTAAACGCTACGGAACGTTGTTGTGGGCGGAACTAGGAGATGAAAAATCATAAACGAGCGGAGAAAGAAGATGAGGACCAAGAGATAAAATGGTTGTTTATTTCATGGGATGTGTTCGCTTGTTGCCATTATTTTCATCAAAGGTGGTAGCACCATCGACACAAAATATCCATGGTCTTTTTGTCTTTTTCAGTGTGTTTTATTTTCGTTTTGTTTTGTTTGATTTGGCGTTTTTCGCTTTTTTTGTCTTTAGTAGATATTAACCAAGCAATTGAAGCATTGAAGGTTTGTTTATTTATTGGTCGTGCCTGTTTCTTTTACGTTCCGGTACAGCTGGTTGAAGCGATACTAGAAGCCATCCAGTAAATTTTTGGTTCTTTCTGCACATTTCTATCGACCTCCCTCGCGATCATTGGTTGAACTTTTTTTTTTATTCTCATTCGAAGAGCAAGTGCAAGAATATTCAGGACATTTTCATCGTCAGTACTACCAACAGATTATGAAAACTTGAAGATTTTCTGAATAGGTCCTGACGTTCATCTACTTCGGTCGACCAGGACATGTATGACTTTGCTATAAATTATTCTTCAAACCAGTATTATGAAAAGATGAAATGGTGTTGTTTTAAAGCTGAATGGTTAAAGAAAAAAAAAAAAAACAGAAGAGAGACAGAAAGAAAATGAAAAGAAGAAAGACACAGAAATAGACAGTAGAACAACAAAAAGCAATAAGTTGACAAAAAAAAAAAAATCAAAGAAAGAACAAAGTACAGACACAAGCCGACATCCAATCAGTTGACATACTAATTAATCTCATACTTTGCGTTGAGAAAAAATAATAAGATTGAAGAATGCCATTAACATCTGCAGACTTTGGATGGCATAATCGAAAAGATGAAAAATAAAGATCAATGGTCACTCCAGAATAGTGTTCGCGTGCTTCCTTCTTGAGCAAAACTGTGTACGAAAGGGAAGTTTTCTGCTTGTGTGTGTGTAGGCCTCTTTGTGTACTCATTTTTTGTTTGCCTTTAAATACACACGTTGATACACACACTGTTACACACAAATTGAGATTCCTTGTATTGTTGGTTTATTTAAATCAGCGTTGTGCAATTTTCTTTCTGATGTTTTAATATGGTTTACATAACGTTTATTTACCAGATGAGGCTGTAAAAATACTTTTTTTAAAGAGCAGACACATATTCATTGCCCTAAAACTTTAGGTAAATCAAAGACAACTTTCTGAGGGTTCCAGAAATTGTTTGGAACGTATTCCTTGGCTTTTCAATTCGTTGTTTGCTGTGTCATATTCATCAAACTTCCTGTTCATTCATGCTGCGCCATCGTTCTCGAACTTTTGTAGTTTATAAACTACAAATAATTGGCATTTACATTGTTTGAAAGAGGGTGATTGAATCATTGTGTTGGAGGTGAAGGGTACATTGTTACTCTTCGATTTGTCTAAAGCCCCAATTTGTCGAAACGGACAATGCGATCTTCCATAGCCATCTGATTTTCCAACGTTTGTACAAGTCGTGCAGGCATGCAAAGAATGAAAACGCTTGTTGTTTCAGCTCTGTCTCTTGCTGATCTGATCTTTTATTTTACGGTTTTGAGAGTTGCCTTCAACGGGGTAACAGCCTTGATAGTTTGCTGGGCTATATAAACAACATTTTGTGTGTCTGCCTGCTGCCTGCCTGCCTGCCTGTTCAGTCAGTCAGTCTGTCAGTCAGTCAGTCTGTCTGTTTCTCTCTCTCTCTCTCTCTCTCTCTCTCTCTCTCTCTCTCTCTCTCTCTATATATATATATATATATATATATATATATATATATATATCTTACAGTAGTTTCATTCTGTTTTATTCATATTTTGTTTGATGCATGCAAAAGCAAATTTTGAAAGCATTAATATTCATGTGCCTGGCTGTCTCGATAAAGCTTACATCACGCGACTATTCACGAGGAGAGCATGCTACATTCTGGGATAAATTATTGTGAGGTTGAATATTGTACAATGCCATGATTTATGCATGACGGCGATGACGAATGCACGTGCGATGGCACGAACATTAGTACTCGACAGATGTATCACCAAAATCATCATGTCTGCAATGTGATTTTCCAGCAACACGACAACGAAAGGTGGATGGACACTGTGACAAACGATCGAGGTTGTAGACTTTACGCGCAAACACACACACACACACACACACACACACACACACACACACACACACACACACACACACACAGAGAGAGAGAGAGAGAGAGAGAGAGAGAGAGAGAGAGAGAGAGAGAGAGAGAGAGAGAGAGAGAGAGAGAGAGAGGCAGAGAGAGAGAGAGAGAAGAGGCAGAGGACAGCAGAGCAGACAGACAGTCACAGACAGACAGACAGAGGCAGACAGACAGACATAGACAGACAGACAGACAGAGACAGACAGACAGAGACAGACAGACAGACAGACAGACAGAGACAGGCGGAGAAGACAGGATGGCCAGACGGACACGGAGAGAGACAGAGAGAAAGTAGGACACACACACACACACACACACACACACACACACACACACACACACACACACACACACACACACACACACACACACACACACACACACACACACACACACACACACACACACACACACACAGTGTGTGTGTGTGTGTGTGTGTGTGTGTGTGTGTGTGTGTGTGTGTGTGTGTGTGTGTGTGAATGAGAAAAGAGAAGAGATGAGAGAGAGAGAGAGAGAGAGAGAGAGAGAGAGAGAGAGAGAGAGAGAGAGAGAGAGAGAGAGAGAGAGAGAATGGCTGATGAATTCATCCTTTTGATGTACGACATAGCCTAGCACACAATTTCTGCCTTTAAACACTTGTAACTTCATCCTCCTTCTCTTCTCTCATCATCCTTTCTGGAGTAATTTTTTCGGATCCCTCCTGCACAGTTAGATAAAATGACAACAGTTTAAACCCATTTACATATTTTCTTTTCTTCGCCAAGGAAAGAGCTATCAGCCTCACAACAGCATTGTTTGGCTCAGTGGAGTCAACGGAGCCTTGGCAGAGACGTATTGTCACAATATCGCTGAAAGGGTTAAAGGCAACACAAAGGGAGTTAATCATGTTTCATGGTAAATGGGAACCGAACCTTGCTGTAGAATTATTGTCACAGTATCATTGAAAGAGTCAAGTTCGACAGGAAAGGAGTAAATCACGCTACTTGATAAATCGACTGGCTTCCGTACAGTCATTTGTTTTCGTTTCGCTCGTAAGCAATCAATAAAGATCTGTGTCCTCGTTTTTAATTCATAACATAGCATTTACGCTGTTCAGGAGAGATTGATGAATCAGTGTTAGTGTCTGCCACCGCAGTCTGTGGTGGAGGCCTGGCTTCGTGGTATAAAGAAAGCAGTGGCTGACAAAGTTCATTAGATGGACCATGTGCGCAGAGACTGCTCTTATGACTTTATCAACTGTTGTGATTTTTCGGCGGCATACTTAAACAGATGTACATTTAGGAACCAAAGGAACATTTTGATCATTATGTGAAAATTTTCCAACCAAATTCAGTACCGGTAAGAACCGTTTTAATATTTTCCGTTTTTTTTTCTTTCTTTTTCTTTCTTTCTTTCTTTTTTTTCTTCTTTTTTTTAATGGTCATGCATGCATTTAACGTCTTGTGCAAAATCGTTTCCCCCGGTTGAACTCTAAGTCTAGATGTTCTCATACGGAAAATAAAAAAACCATGAGATTCATTCCCGAGTGTCGTACTTTATTTTTGCTCTGCCCCGGATGTCGATCACGCCGACAGAGACTTACATTAACATCCCATCCCATCTGCATGGTACAATGTTTAAGGGGTTGTCAGACACGGTGACCTTTACTTTTTAAAAATAAACTGAAAACTGAGATATCATATTTCATCAGTAATGCAGAATCCTCACGCACAATTTAGCACAAAAACCAGCTCGTAAGAGAGTGTGACAGCATTCTCCACGTGCTTCTAGAGGACGCTGACCATGATGAGTACTTTAGAAGCAGTTACAGGCATCTTCCTTATCATCTACCTCGTTATCCTGAGTAGGGAATGTTCATACATAACTAATATCTTTCAGACAATGTGGTACTATTCTCTATCTGAAACAGCTGCTCTTACGACTTTATCAACAGTAGTGACTATTCGGCAAATTCGAACAGATGTGTTTATAGGTACCGAGTGACATGATGATCACCATGTGAAATTTTTTTTTTTTTTTAACGAAACTCAGAACCGGTAAGAACCGTATTCATATTTTCGTTTCATTTTCTTTAAAAGGGTCATACATTTTACTTCTTGTGCAAAAATCGTTTCTGTCTTTTCCAAAGATTGAATCCTAACTGTAAATCTTCTCATTAAGAAAATAAAGCAATCATAAGATTCATTCCCGCACATAATATTTGCCTAGGATGCCGATCATGCCAACATAGCTCCATAATAACATCAGATCCCATCTGTAATTTATCAATTTTAAGGGGGTGTCAGGTTTGGTAACCGTTTCTTTAACAACAACAACAACAACAACAACAAAGAAAAAGAAAAAAAAGAAAAATATATTATACTTCGTTAGCAACGCAGCAGCGCGAATATCAGCTTTTTTAGGGCGGAGGCGGGTGATGGGGGGGGGGTGGGGGGGGGGGTAACAGGGTAACAGCGTTCTCCACGTGCTTTTAGAGGACGCTGACAAAAACGTGTACTTGAGAAGCAGTTACAGTCATCATCCTTATCATTTACCTGGCAGCCCTAAGTGAGGATTATTCAGACATCATTAATGTCTTTCAGGTAATGTAGAACTATTCTCTATCTGGTACAATTGCCTGTGATACTCTGGGAGTTGACAAAGGACAAACTTTTCCACTTCCTCATTTTATTCTGGGGACCAAGGCCAGCTCAGTTACAAGAGCGCCTGACTCGAGTTCCTGGTTATTCTGGGGTGGATTTTTTTTCTAAAAGTTTCTGTTATGTTTGTCTTAACCTCAGCTGTTAATGATATTGTCCCGCATCGTGATCACATGTTTGTAATGTGATTGTCAATCTGCAGTATTATGTAGACATATCATGCCATATATTGATAGAGTGTGGCTTGGAACATAACAAGTATTGTGTCTTGATATACTGAGTGTACCATTTTATTCTCCTGTACATGTAGATTATCATCTAAATGTTTTGTTGCATGTTGGCTGGTACTTGTGTTTGTTGCATGTACAATCACTTTGAATATTGTTTTAAAAGTCACACATTTAAGAAAGTATCAAAGCTTTATATCAAAACGTCTATGAAGGGATCTGTTACATGTTTACATAAAACTGCATAACCATTAAGGTACAAACCAGCATCAGAGGCTTTCATAAATATTCCAACTCTGTGATGAACACTATTAACCAATACCTAGTTATTGAATGCTCAACACTCAAACGCGGGTGACCATTTCATTATAACATAGAATAAGTAGCCTTTTTCTTCCAGTTCTGCATAAGTATCAGAAATTCTGTCTGTAATCCGCTTCAATAAAGTCAAACCATCTAACCCGTCTGGAACTCTGGCACAGCCATTATTTTTCAGTGACTGAATATATTCAGATTGCATTTCATTAAATAAGAACGACTGGATTAATGAAAATGCATTCAGTATTGGAGATTTGTGCAAAGAAAATGAGTTATTTGACCTGTGCTGAATTTATCGACAAGTACAACATACGGACAAACTTTCTAAGTTATGCAGCACTTATGAAAAGAATGAAGATCCTTGTTAACACAATGAACACTAATTTTGTGTGGGAAATAATGAAAGATCTAAAGATTCCAAACTGTACAAATCTTAAATTCGGTGAAAAAAAACGAGCACGATTATATGATGATATCCTTCTGGACCCCGGTCTAAAGCCAAAATGCCGCCATAGATGGAATTATAACTTAAATTCAGAAATCAACAGGCAAAAAAGAACAAAAAGAAAACAAAAAACCCTTTAAAATAATACAAAAAGTTCACGAAACAAAGTTGAAGTGGTTTCAGATGAGATTAATACATAGACCCCTACAACTAATATAGTTTTGATGTGCATGGGTGTCCAATCTAATAACAAATGTACATTTTGCCAGCAAGTAAAATACAGTATAGAACAGGCGATCTGGAGATGTATACACATGAATGCGTTTTGGTAACAATTTGAACAAGTGATTAAATATAGATGTATACATATAACCTCTTTTTATCTTAAATAAAACAAAAATACTGCTTGGACACAATACAGATTTTATCCTGCTCTCTGCTAGATTCTACATTTACAAACGTAAATTTAAAAAGAATTTTGTCACATAAACGTGTTCATTTAATCATTAAAAGACAGGTATGAAATGGAAAAATACATCGCTTATGCTAATCTTAATATGGTAAAGTTTAACACTGACTGGCATAAGTATAGAGAATTAATTGAAAGTGAAGGAATGTAAACACGAAAAGGTATGCTTCATTAAAAAAGATGTCTACAACAACAACGACAACAAAAGAAAAATAAACTCCGATCCAGTTAAAAGTTACGTATGTGATCATAACGTCTGCGTTTTCGTTGAAAAATTTTCTTCTTTATACTCTAAGATACC
>JADBJO010003764.1:245000-262500 GCA_016801955.1 Conus betulinus
CCTTAAGCAACAAATGCCTATAACAACATTGTATACCAAGCCACTGTGACATCAGAAAAATGAAAAAAGAACATACATAGGGATCACTGAAAATCACTTCAAAACCAGATACGCAACCATAAACAGTCATTCAACAAAGAAAAATACAAAAACCAAACAGAACTGAGCAAATATATTTGGAGACTTAAAGACAAAAAAATAAACTATAACATATCCTGGAAAATCATAAAAAGGGCATCACCATACAACAACATTTCAAAAAGATGCAACCTATATGTTCAACAGAAAAATGGTTAATACTATGCAAACCATACTTAGCAACCCTAAATACTAAAGTAGAAATAGTAACAACAACTGCAGGCACAAATGGAAATCGTTGTCAGCAAACGCACCCTGAACTGTAAACAACCCCCAAAAAACCGAACAATACGTGCAGCCAACCCGCACGTGCAAACAGTGACATCAGGCCATATAACACCGGCAGTAGGCGCCCCAAAACCATCCTGACGAGAGCGCTGGCTCGAAACAGATCTGTTGTTTTTTAAAACTTCCTTTTATCATCCTTTTTTAACAGATGTTGCTCCCCAGGGGTTGAGCACTTTCAGATTTTAGGCGTTTTAGCAGTATTTTTGATAATAGCTCCTCATGTTGAGCACTGTGGCCTGGTGAATTTCAAAATGGAGGAAATTAATTTTAGACAATCGACAAAAAAAAATATACCATTTTCCAACCCGCAGTTCTACTTAAAAAGATTAATAGAACAAACTGAAAAATTCGTACGAAACATGAGATGAAAAATTTTTCTTCCTGAATCCGAATGCAAAAAAAAAGAGGACAAAAACACATATGACTTCAAATCATGGCGATCTCCACCAGCCATAGATGAAATGAAATCTTTTGAGGATAAAATGAAAAGAATGATAGCCAACATAGAATTCAAAAAATCAAACAACGATTTCCAAACATCATTAAAAAATGAAATAAAACAAATACAAAATGAAAAAAAAATATTCGTGAAGGCTGACAAAACCAGTAATTACTACAAAATGGAACCAAACGAGTACTCACAACTTCTTGATAAAAACATTCAGAAAAACTACAAAAAAGCTGATAAAAACCATACACAACACAACATCCGAAAAAAAAAAAAGAACTCGTACACCACATGGATCTAGGTGACAGGGTGGAAACAACTGCAATAAAAGAAGCCTTCATAACCCTTAAAGACCATAAACCCATTTTCCACAACAACCCAACATGTAGACTAATAAACCCATCTAAATCTGAACTGGGCAAAATAAGTAAAGAAAATCTTAGAAAAAGCCATAAAAAAAAACATAAAATCAAACACTGAATACAACCTCTGGAAGAACACATATGAAGTTATCCAATGGTTCAAAAACCTTAACAAACAGAAGAACACAGTATTCATCACATTCGACATAGTAGACTTCTACCCATCCATAGACGAAGAGCTACTCACTAAAGCTCTGAAATTTGCTAATAAACACACAGACATAACAGGGTCAGAAATGGAAATCATTTTTCACACCAAAAACTTTACTCTACAGCAGAAATGATACATGGATCAAGAAAACAAATAAAAACTCAACATTTGATGTGACCATGGGATCGTATGACGGTGCCGAAACATGTGAACTAGTCGGACTGTTTATACTATCCAACATCCAAAAGCAACTCGGAAAACAAGTCGGACTGTACAGAGACGACGGCCTCGCCGCGCTAAACAACAATCCAAGAACCATTGAAAACAAGAAAAAAGAACTATGCAAAATTTTCCAAAACCATAACTTAAAAATCACCATCGAAGCAAACAAAAAAGGTAGTGAACTACTTAGACATAACACTTGACCTCAACAACCACATATATAAACCATACAAGAAACCTAATGACACACCCATTTATGTAAACATCATAGCAACCACCCACCATCTATACTAAAAACCATACCCAATGGCATAAACAAGAGATTATCTAATCTGTCACATAATGAAAGAGTATTCAACAATGCAGCAGCAGAATACCAAGAGGCATTGCAAAAAAGTGGTTACAGCTACAAACTACAATACAACCCAGATAACAACATGAACAAAAAAAAAAAAGCAGGAAAAGGAAAATCACATGGTCAACCCTCCATATGATGGACGAGTAAAAAAACAAACGTAGGAAAAGAATTTTTCAAAATTTTGACAGCATCCTTCCCAAAAGAACACAAATTGTCCAAAATATTCAACAAGAACACCATCAAACTATCATATTCATGCATGCCTAACCTTAAAAATATAATTGATTCATCCAACAAAATGAAAAGCAACACAGCAAAGAAGGGTGAAGAAAGGAAATCCTGCAATTGTGCTAAAAAAAGAACAGTGTCCCTTAAGCAACAAATGCCTCTATAACAACAACATTGTATACCAAGCCACTGTGACATCAGAAAATGAAAAAGAAACATACATAGGGATCACTGAAAATCACTTCAAAACCAGATACGCAAACCATAAACAGTCATTCAACAAAGAAAAATACAAAACCAAACAGAACTGAGCAAATATATTTGGAGACTTAAAGACAAAAAAAAAAATAAACTATAACATATCCTGGAAAATCATAAAAAGGGCATCACCACCATACAACACATTCAAAAAGATGCAACCTATGTTCAACAGAAAAAAAATGGTTAATACTATGCAAACCATACTTAGCAACCCTAAATACTAAAGTAGAAATAGTAAACAACTGCAGGCACAAATGGAAATCGTTGTCAGCAAACGCACCCTGAACTGTAAACAACCCCCAAAAAACCGAACAATACGTGCAGCCAACCCGCACGTGCAAACAGTGACATCAGGCCATATAACACCGGCAGTAGGCGCCCCAAAACCGATTAATAGAACAAACTGAAAAATTCGTACGAAAACATGAGATGGAAAGCATTTTTTTTCTTCCTGAATCCGAATGCAAAAAAAAGAGGACAAAAAAACACATATGACTTCAAATCATGGCGATCTCCACCAGCCATAGATGAAATGAAATCTTTTGAGGATAAAATGAAAAGAATGATAGCCAACATAGAATTCAAAAAATCAAACAACGATTTCCAAACATCATTAAAAAATGAAAAAAAAAACAAATACAAAATGAAAAAAAAATATTCGTGAAGGCTGACAAAACCAGTAATTACTACAAAATGGAACCAAACGAGTACTCACAACTTCTTGATAAAAACATTCAGAAAAACTACAAAAAAGCTGATAAAACCATACACACACAACATCAAAAAAAAAAGAAAAAGAACTCGTACACCACATGGATCTAGGTGACAGGGTGGAAACAACTGCAATAAAAGAAGCCTTCATAACCCTTAAAGACCATAAACCCAATTTCCACAACAACCCAACATGTAGACTAATAAACCCATCTAAATCTGAACTGGGGCAAAATAAGTAAGAAATCTTAGAAAAAGCCATAAAAAACATAAAATCAAACACTGAATACAACCTCTGGAAGAACACATATGAAGTTATCCCAATGGTTCAAAAACCTTAACAACAGAAGAACACAGTATTCATCACATTCGACATAGTAGACTTCTACCCATCCATAGACGAAGAGCTACTCTAAAGCTCTGAAATTTGCTAATAAACACACAGACATAACAGGGTCAGAAATGGAAATCATTTTTCACACCAAGAAACTTTACTCTACAGCAGAAATGATACATGGATCAAGAAAACAAATAAAAACTCAACATTTGATGTGACCATGGGATCGTATGACGGTGCCGAAACATGTGAACTAGTCGGACTGTTTATACTATCCAACATCCAAAAGCAACTCGGAAAACAAGTCGGACTGTACAGAGACGACGGCCTCGCCGCGCTAAACAACAATCCAAGAACCATTGAAAAAACAAGAAAAAAGAACTATGCAAAATTTTCCAAAACCATAACTTAAAAATCACCATTGAAGCAAACAAAAAAGTAGTGAACTACTTAGACATAACACTTGACCTCAACAAACCACATATAAACCATACAAGAAAAAACCTAATGACACACCCATTTATGTAAACATCAATAGCAACCACCCACCATCTATACTAAAAACCATACCCAATGGCATAAACAAGAGATTATCTAATCTGTCACATAATGAAAGAGTATTCAACAATGCAGCAGCAGAATACCAAGAGGCATTGCAAAAAAGTGGTTACAGCTACAAACTACAATACAACCCAGATAACAACATGAACAAAAACAAAAAAAAAGCAGGAAAAGGAAAATCACATGGTATAACCCTCCATATGATGGACGAGTAAAAAACAAACGTAGGAAAAGAATTTTTCAAAATTTTGACAGCATCCTTTCCAAAAGAACACAAATTGTCCCCAAAATATTCAACAAGAACACCATTAAACTATCATATTCATGCATGCCTAACCTTAAAAATATAATTGATTCATCCAACAAAATGAAAAGCAACACAGCAAAGAAGGGTGAAGAAAGAAATCCTGCAATTGTGCTAAAAAAGAACAGTGTCCCTTAAGCAACAAATGCCTCTATAACAACATTGTATACCAAGCCACTGTGACATCAGAAAATGAAAAAGAAACATACATAGGGATCACTGAAAATCACTTCAAAACCAGATACGCAAACCATAAACAGTCATTCAACAAAGAAAAATACAAAAACCAAACAGAACTGAGCAAATATATTTGGAGACTCAAAGACAAAAAGATAAACTATAACATATCCTGGAAAATCATAAAAAGGGCATCACCATACAACAACATTTCAAAAAGATGCAACCTATGTTCAACAGAAAAATGGTTAATACTATGCAAACCATACTTAGCAACCCTAAACACTAAAGTAGAAATAGTAAACAACTGCAGGCACAAATGGAAATCGTTGTCAGCAAACGCACCTTGAACTGTAAACAACCCCCAAAAAACCGAACAATACGTGCAGCCAACCCGCACGTGCAAACAGTGACATCAGGCCATATAACACCGGCAGTAGGTGCCCCAAAACCATCCTGACGAGAGCGCTGGCTCGAAACAGATCTGTTGGTCTTTTAAAACTTCCTTTTATCATCCTTTTTTAACAAATATATATATATATATATATATATATGTGTGTGTGTGTGTGTGTGTGTGTGTGTGTGTGTGTGTGCGTGCGCGCGCGCGCGTGCGTGCGCTTGCGTGCGTGCGTGCGTGCGTGTGTGTGTGTGTGTGTGTGTGTGTGTGTGTGTGTGTGTGTGTGTGTGTGTGTGTGTGTGTTTCTCACAATTACGGCCAGTATGTTTGTAGAATGTACAAATAGGCATGGGGGTATAGGGTCTCCTTGACTATCAACGTTCATTTCCGAATAGTTTGTAACCTGGTCATTTAAAACAAACCAATATTTGATGTTTGTATGGGTTTGAAACATATGGTTCTGAAAACATTCTTCAGACACAAACCCCATATGAATTGAGTTAAAAACCTTGTCAGAACATCTATAGAGGTGCAGATCCATTGAATTTCAATATAAAAGATTTTAAGGAAACTGCACCCATGGAACCTTGACCCTGGGGAAACATCGACCAGTTGCATATGCGTTCGTGACGGTTTGCGGTTGATTAGTGAATAATACACAAAAGCCAATACTGATAACACTGAATATGGGATTTTGATGAGGATGCTGATGATGATGATGATGATGATCATCATCATCATCATCATCATCATCATCGTTATCATCATTATTGTTATCATCATTATCGTCATCATTATTATCATTACAATAATAATAATAACAATAATGATTTTGATGATGATGATGATGATAATGATGGTGATGATGATGATGCTAATAATAGTAATAACAACAATAACGAAGATCGTGATTGCTATAATTGTTATTATTATAATGATAATTATGCTAGTGATGATATGATGACGACGACGACGATGATGATGATGATGATGATGATGATGATGATGATGATGACGTCGACGATGTTGATGATGATGATGATGATGATGATGATGATGATGATGATGATATTACTAATCATCTTCTGTGCGTGTGTTGTTCAGGTGACCTGTCCTGAAGTGGGCCTGTGTGGATCCAATCTGTTGACGTTAGACGGAAGCTGCTACCGCGCGTTCGACCCCTCAGGCCAGACAAACTGGAACAAGGCGTCAGAGACCTGTGACAGTTATAAAGGAGATCTCGCTGTTCTCAATAGACCTTCAGAACTGAAGAGCGTCAATGAATATGTCAAGATCGCAAAATTGACAAAACCCATCTTCATTGGTTTGAGGATCGCTTCGTCAGTGAGACTACATGACCTGTAAAGTACCCTTATTTAAAGAGACTAGAATGAGAATGTATAAAATGAGAAGGATGGATTCATTGAAGTGTAAGACTGAGCTGTGTCAGATGACCTCTTGATAAACATTCTTAGAGACGATCCAGTGTGTGTGTGTGTGTGTGTGTGTGTGTGTGTGTGTTAAGGCGAATGTGGTAGTGAAATTACAAGTTTACCAATTAAAGTAAACTTACAATTACATAATTTAGAAAGAGAGGGGGTTAGTTACCGCCAGGACATTGACAAACAAAGCACAGGACAAGACACGATGCATTTCGACCGCTTGGGTCTTCTTCAAGCAAAAAAAAAAATCACATTTAACATTTAGGACAGTACAATCAAAGAACGAAGAGAGACTTACCTGATGTCCATGTGGAGAATGGCGGCCACACTCACACACACACACACACACACACACACACACACACAGGGAATAAAATAATTCATGTACATTATTCCGCCAACGATGCTCAATCTTTAACAGAAGGAAAGGCTCTTTTGAGCAATCTTTCGATAATTTTTACCCATTGGACAAAGCTTCGAGGCACTTCATAAACAAGAAGCAAACGCAACTCATCTAGCTAGAAAGTCGGGGGAAAATTACCGCCCTCATTTAAAGTGTAGAAAGGTGGGCTGCAAGCTCAAGATTTCGGAAATACGTACCTGCTTTGAACTTACACAGATTAACAAAAAATCAAAACAGTTTATCAAAACATTTATTGAAAAGCGCAAAAAACAGTGAATAAAACGGACGGCTGGGTTACTGAAAACAAAAACACACACAAAAGCACAAAAAAGGAGCAAACAAACGCTTAATATATGTTACAAAGCAGACAAATAATTTTACGACAGACATGTCTTAAAATGTCTTGTTAGGTCAAGACACATGAAAAATGCACATCGGGCTACTTCCCAGATTACAGTTAGCATAAAAATGCTCATGCTGACTGCAAACTGGGGAGTGCTGTTTGTGCGTTTTAATGTTTGTTATTTGTCATGTCTGAAAAAGACATTTGTCGAAAATGTACTTGTCTGTTTTGCATTATGTATTAAAGTAAACATACTTTGTGCCTGGTTTTTGTGTCTTTACCTATCTTGGCGAAAACTAGGAATGAGAATGTACTTCGTTTTACTTTGAATTTCAGTTTTCTTTTGTACGCACAACTTTATAGTCTGTTAAGGATTTAGATCTTTACACCATCCATGTTTAGTTAATCATTTGCTAAATCTGTGTTCTGCCGTGAAGACAAAAAAAACCCACATGAATCCGTAATCAATCAAGAGAAGGTAACAGGAAACAAAAGTATGCATTAAACTATTGTCTCAAGGAGAATGTGTGACTTATAATTGCGTATGTTATGGATTCATGTGTTCATCAGTTTCTTTGACCGGACGATAGAGAAAGAAAAATGGAAGAAAAGTGGATCTTAATATCAATAGCATTTAAGACGCACTGAAACTTTATAGACTGCTACTAAAATAAGTAGAAGGCATAAACCATACTGTGAGATTTTAAGTATTGTTGAACTCAAAAGAAACTGGCACTAAATGAGAGAACTATTTCTCCATGTTCAAACATCAACAGTGTTTAATTGGAATGGTTACACATTAGAACGATACACGCGACTATTTGTAGATATTTCATTTTAGTTGTTTTACTGCAGATAATGTGACAGACTGCATGTTGTAATAACGAAAAATTTACTGAACCAAATCCTTGTTTAAAAGTATGCAGTCATGTGCAGAGATCTGCGGAAAATGTTAAAACTTGTTCATGAAAGACGGAACCTCTTCCAACATAAAGAAAAATGTAATATTATAATATCAAGGGTGGATTTCCACAAAAATCAGAGGTTTTGATCTTCCTGTAGCGGTCGCTAAATTTAGTTTTTATGTTCGTAAACAAAGTTTTAAATGTATTCTAAGTGTGTCACACTTTTTCATGACCAGTTGAACAACAGGATTAATGCAAAAAATATCCGCCCAAACAGCGTTGATTGTGCGTGGAACATTCCAACGCAATAATCACTCACTGAAGTTGGTACAAATGTTCCCGTGCTATGCCTTTTTATAGGCCCCTCCTTTCTGCTGTTTACGCCCTTTGCGTTGCTTGCACTTGTGCTTTTGTACTTAAAGAAGCATGGTATGTATGCTCGTATACGTGTAATCTCCTGCAGGCACGTAATTCTATTATTTTTTCATAAACTGCATATCATTTGTGATTAAATCATTTTGAAGGAAAGATGTTAGTGGAAAACTTTGCGCTCAAAGTAATTCAGTTTTACATTTTCATCACAGATGTTACATGGCAAAGATATTAGTACAGTAACTCCTTCATATTCCTTTGATTTTACGTTTCACAGGTATCAGAACACGTGGCTATGGGGCAGACGATACGCTAGCCGTGTATCTCCCTATCATCTTTCACAAAGTGCAGACACCATACTGTGCCGCCCTTAACCACTCCAATATCACCGTGGTCACCTGCAATGAAAAGATGGACGCCGCCTTCCTCTGTGAGACTGACTACACACCTGACGTCATAAACGATACTGTGATCCCCTTGGCCACTCCCTCTGGCTGGGACTCAGAAATGATGACGACATGTCGACACGTCGTCAAGTCACCCATAACTTCCTGGCATGTGACGTCAGTACAAACTGCTCGGCTTGGGACCAAGAAGAAAGCATCGCCTGCGGTGATGAGTTTTCTCCCCCTGTTCCTTTCTTCACGTGCAGGAACCAGCTAGAGCGCATACCATACACACTGGTGTGTGACTTCCGGTCTGATTGCTGTGATGACAGTGACGAAGATTTCTGTGAATTTCCGGCCTGTGATAGTGGAACACACTATGTATGCACCGGCAGCAAACAGGTCAGTGTTGCTTCACTTTTTGTTCACTGATTGACACTGTAGCATCAAGACATGGATCAACGGATCTAACCGTCTGTGGTTAGTTTACTTCATCGGTACATAAACTTAAGTGGCATGGTACGTAAGTATGTGCTTTAACATACTTTATGTTCTTGCCGCGCTCTGCAAAATACAGTAATTATTTTGATGAATGCTGTTGAAGATGGCGGAGAATTTGCTTCCTTAAACAAAGAGCTATCCATCACCATCTGTATGTCGCATGAAGATACTATATTCATCCCACATCCTTCATAGCGACTCATTTATCTTTGAACTCACAAGATGTCCCTTTTGGGGGTTTCAGACCGTAGATGAGCGATCTGACCAGTTTTTGCGCTGGATACAATGTTCTGTTGTCCTCATTTGGTGATACTGGTGAAGAAAGGCTTAAACCCTTGACTTTCCAAGAGTGGTTTGGTTGCACAAGAGATTTGACTCATGTTTCATCAATGCAGATATGTTTGTTCTGCTGTAGTAATAGTTACTAAGCTAAGAATTTTCATTTTGTTACCATCTTCAGGTTATCGCAGCTCTTTGAGATGAGATGGGATTGATTTCATTTTTTTATCTTTGTAGATGTCGTGCTTATTCTGCTGTAATATTGGACTATTTGGCGAAGAACCGTAATCTCCTTTCAGTCCTCAAATATATGCTATTATCAAATGCTATATCTCTGTGCTTACTTCTGTCTTTTTTTATTTGGGTGGATCACATGACGTAAGGAATGCGACATCGTCTGCTAGTTGCTGATGTGTTTGAAAATTAGATTTTGTAGTATATCAATATAAAGATGCCTGATTCTGGTGCAGGTCTTATTCTACTAGCATTATTTTATCTACTACTCAACTCTTCGATCCTGCTGGTGTTTCACCGTATGTACAAGTCTCTGACTGCCCTTCATGTAGTGGCTGTTGTTCTAATTGTTCCAGCTGAGCCTGCAATTAAAGATTACCCCATGTTAGGTAGACATGTGCTCATCTGCAAGTCGTTGACCTACTTGTGTCAACTCTGCTCCTTACGTCAAGAAATGTTTAGACTGTGAAGATTGTTTTTAGGTTTTATCGATTAACGAAGAGCCAGTTTAAGCATTAATCTCGTATTCAAGCAATGCTTTTGTTTTATTTGAATTCTTTTGTGTCTTGATATAACAGTGTATCGACCGGGACCTCCTGTGCAACAAACGCAGAGACTGTGTGGATGAAACTGACGAGCTGAGGTGTCAGGACAGTGTGACATCCTCCAAGACATGGTCACATATCATTGAACCACCTGCTCGAGTCGACTTCACCGGAGAGGGCGATTTCACCGTGGTGCCATTGGCCACCAGCAGATGTCCAGAGACACACTACCAGTGCCCAGGTATTGTCACAATCATAACCCTTGGAAATCAAAGACAAGAGTTAAACAGAGTTTGCCACAGTTATGAATCAGGCATGTAAAAACAAACACATTACAGAAGCACCAGCACTGATATAATGTGCACGTAGATTAACATAACGAGACTCTCAATCATTCCAGTTAACAACCTCCATCAAGATATTTGTATTCCCAACCTCCATCCAAGATTGCAGTGAGACAGCTGACGAAAAATGAATGATATTGGACGACAGACAAAAACTAAAATACATTCGAAGGAGAAGAAGATGAAGATGATGATGAAACCCAGCTTTTATCTTTCTGACGCGGAAATTACAACACCAGCGAAATGTGAGCCTACCTTGTCAGCATGCTTATGGATCGAGGTTTTCTTGTTAAGCTTGAAGTACATTTATAACAGCAAATTACAAAATTCTAGCTTTGACGATCCGGTAATTGTGTGCCGTTTTCATTCCTTAATGCATGTTCTTAATACATTTGGTTATCTTTAAGAAAGTGTTCTCCAGTTCCAGTCACACAAAATATATCTTCTTGTTTGTTCTGTGTACTCTGTGCTGTCATTTCTGATGGGTGAATGGGTGCCGTAAGCAGCATTCGTTTAGAGTTATGAGCGTGTATTCATTTCATCAAGGGAGCAAGAGTTACCCTTCTTGTTCTTACATGTTAAACTGTTTAAGATTAGTAATTGAATTACTCCCAAAACATGCGCACTGACTGAACGTGATTGGTTCCAGGTAGAGGCTATTGTCTCCCTATCTACACCAGATGCAATAAATTCTATGATTGCCCCGGCAAAGAGGATGAGACGGACTGTGACCATTACACCTGTCCTGGCTTCTACCGGTGCCGGGGATCTAAAGTCTGTCTCCACAAGCAACACCTGTGTGACAGCGTGAACCACTGTCCAGAGAGCGATGATGAACTGATGTGCAACTTCACCTGTCCTGACACCTGTCACTGCTATGGCCATGCCTTTGTCTGCACTGGTGCCTTCCTAACAGACAATTACACTGAACTTCGGTACGTAGATGCCAGTGGTACAGGCATGACACCTGGTGATTTTTTGCATAATTCAAAACTGATCCATCTCAGCTTGAAAAAGTGTGGGAATAGCAATGCTTAGCCACCTGAAATTTTCCAAACCTGCAAATTTTGGATCTGAGTTACAATGACATTCGAGAACTGGAAAGCAGTGACTTTCGGAGCTTGACAAACCTTGTCCACATATCGTTATCTTACAATTCGTTGATGTCGGTTGACTCCTTCCTCTATACTGATTTTAATTTGTCTTACGTCAAGTTCGTGTATCTCTCAGGCATTCCGGTACCGTATCCTACTGACACACATTTTTTCGACACATTTCCAAGTGTTCAGTATCTGAATATGTCAAACTGTGGCGTAAAAAGGTGACAGAAAGAGGATTCCAATCTCTAGTAAATCTACGTGAGCTCGATCTTCGTGGCTGTCCGATGGAAACTTTCTATTCTGGTGTATTTGATGGTCTGAATTACCTTAAATCGGTATACTCTGACAACTATAAATTATGTTGCCCCGCAGATCTGCCAGACGGGATGCAACCTGAAGGCTGCCATGCACCTGTAGATGAAATATCATCATGCGATGCTCTTTTGAGGAGGGATGTATTTCGAGTTTTCTTAGCGCTGTACGCAATACTAGCGTTGACAGGGAACCTCGGAAGTTTTGTGTATCGAGTTTGTATTGACAAAACTGCTGTCAATCTTGGATATGAAGTATTCGTCACACATTTGAGTGCTGCTGATTTTTTTATGGGTGTGTATCTTGCCATTATTGGAATTGCTGACCAAGTGTATTTTGGAAACTACCGATGGAATGATAAGGCGTGGAAACACAGCGTGGCATGCAAGTTGGCAGGTTTTCTGTCCCTCGTGTCAAGTGAAGTTTCTGCCTATCTCATCTGTCTGATCACTCTGGAACGTTTTCTAGTGATTGGTTTTCCCCCCCCACAAAAACCTCCGCTTCCACCGGTTATCAGCTCATGTGGCTTCTGTCGCAGTTTGGCTCGTTGGTTTGATTCTGGCTCTTGTTCCTCTTCTGCCTGTTACCTCTCACACTGGGATTTCTACAGTCAGTCAGGCATTTGCATCCCTCTGCCTGTCACACGAAACAAGTTTGATGGAAGCGATTATGCCTTTGGTGTTATGATAGTCGTAAATTTTGTTCTCTTTCTGTTTATTGCTGTTGGTCAGCTTCTCATCTACTGGTCTATCCATGTCAACACAGTGAGTTCCAAGGATTCTGGCAGAAAAGCAAGAGAAACGGCCATTGCTCGACGACTGCTGGCTGTGGTCATGACAGATTTCATTTGCTGGTTTCCAATTGGTGTGCTGGGAATGATGGCTCGTAGTGGAATCCCCATTTCTGGCGAAATCAGCGTGATTTTGGCCATTTTCGTGCTCCCATTCAACTCTGCACTAAATCCTTTTTTATATACCGTTAACATTATCGTAGAAAGGCGTCGGAAAGCTTCGAAAGCTAGAAGGTCTCAAAGCGAAAGAATGTCTCAGAATAAGACCAATGTGTTCGATGTTGCGTCTGAAAGCAGGACCAATGCGTGTAACTACAGCAAAGAAGAAGCCTTTCAGCTGTTCCAGAAGCTTGTGGAGAAAGGTCTGCTGACATCAGAGCAAATTCGTCACCATATCTGGGATATATATGAAGGATAGCGATTATGCATTTTGCATCAATGAACACTTATCATGACTTTTATTGTTAATTTTACGACAGGATGACAACTGATTGCAGTGATTCATATTTCTTTTTATTTTTACAGACGTCCTCTGATTAATCTCTCGGTTATTCTATTGCTTGTTTACGGTTTGTTTTTAACCAGTATCAAACATGAACCTGCCGTTCCCAACATTTTTTTTTTCTACTCATTTTTTTTCGGGGATTGTCATTTGATATGAATGTTTACGTATGCTGTAAATTAGTCTCCATTTAAATCACGTTGAGACATACTTGGCTGTACTTTTCCCAAGCAGGAGTGTTGATTTATCTTTCTTTTTTCCATGATTTTTTTTTAGCTTAGTTGCAATGTCCGAGAATGTCAGCATGTTTATAAATGCTTGAAATATCTTTTCGCTTTTTATCTAGCTAGTCTAGTCTTGTTACAGAGAAGAAACCGTAAAAATTAACATTCTTACCCCTATTGCGAGTGTGTCTTGTTTTCAAAATTCGCTGAACTGTCTGACTAAATAGATGTTTTCTTGTATTTTCGTGTTTTCTTATTTCTTACTCAAGCGGTTGATAGGCATTTACATGTTCATTTTGATGACATGGAGTTTTGATTGTTGTTTTTCTTATTTCTTACAGAAGCATTTGATAGACTTTTGAACATAATTTTTGGTAATACAAGAGCTTTGATGACACAGACATTTTAACATAACTTTGGTGAAACAGTTTTGATAATGCAGTAGGCCTATTCTCTGTGGGCACTGAATTTGTTTGATGTTCTGAAAATTGCACACGTATTTTTTTTTTCGGTGTGTTGAGCCCAAGCACATGAACTGCTCTGTGTGTGTGTGTGTGTGTGTGTAAACTGGATTTCTCTTCATGTCATTTGGCAAGTTTAAATGCAATATTGAAAATTTCTCTTGTTTTGCTCTGCTTTGAGCTGGAGTTTTCTATGTTACTGGCCGTATTTTATCGTGTTGCTTAACTGTTCATTGTTGATGCTGAACACTTCGTCGTCGTTGTCAACTGCTCATTTAAGGTACTTTAATGCTGATATTCTGAATTTTAAAGCCTACACCAGTACCAAAGGTAGATTTAAGACAGTATTTTTATTGTAGCACAACGATGTTTACTATGTTTGAAAAAGCATTCGTTTGTATTGGTAAAATCCGTGATTGTAATTGGAACTTTTCTCAGTTCCACGAAGGCAAATGTGCAAATGCATGCTTTTAATGGTTTGATGTATACAGGCCCCTGAGAAATGGGTACTGCCTACAGGTTTATCCTTTGAACTGTTTGAAATCAACTCTGTTAAAATATTTTCTTGACTGAAAGATGTCAGTTGAAGAGTAATTGATTTTGGAGCTTCTCTTTTCATATCGAGGGACAAAAAGAAAAGCTTTCGATTAGAAAATACAAAATTATTTAATACCACTAACGAAGCCTGTAAGTATAGTTAGTGTACCTATTTCATTTCAAATCGATTAACTGCAGAGAAATGCGTTTGAAAAAAAAAATCCAGCTGGACTATGTTCTCCCTTAATCGAAATTATATGTTAGGATATGTGAAATTCACAATAGTAAAGGATCGTTTCGTTTTCATAGGCATGGGAATGGTGAAAGATTTTGTCGGTTCATATTTCTATGCCCATTTACAGTGGGGAAAAAATTTTCAGTTAATGTCTTTCACCATTTTTCAAATACCATGTTAACGAACCAACTGTCAAAGTAATCGAAAAGAAGATTGTGAAGATTTTCAAATCCATATGGCTCATGTTTTACCAGCGTTATTATTGGTGGTGGTGGTGGCGGTGGTGGTTATATGTACATTACGTTATCTGCAAGTCTTGTCAGTTGTTATGTCATCTATTGACCACTAGCAACAGATAGGTTACTTTTTAATTTATTTCAAAGGGGAATTACGCATCTGCGCTGTTTTATGTTCACAAAAATGGGAATAGCCTCTTCTTCTTCTTCTTGATGTAATGCCCACAATCATCAGGTTGATTATTGTGGCATACTAAAAACTGGGTCTGCGCAGCGGGAGGGGGAATTGGGGGGTGGGTAGGGGGAGGGGGCTAAATGGGGGGAGGGGGGGGGAGGCTGGAGGGGGAGGGGGGATCATTGAACTCTTGACACAAAAGTGTCAAGAGTGGTGGCTCCAGCCACCTCGTCCGGCAGATTGTTCCAGTCCCTGATGGTGTTTGGGGAGGAAGGTGGCCTGACGATAGTCGGTGCGGCACTGCAGCTGGCGGAGTTGGTGTTGGTTTTCCCCTACGCTGTCTGACAGGGGCAGGTTGGATCTTGGCTTTGTCGAAGTGCACGTGGTCATTGAGTATTTTATACAGCATGGCCCAGTCTGCTGGATCTTCGACGCTGCACAGATGTACATATTTACTGATGTAATGAAAAATGCCATACAAAAAGCAAGTACTTTCAAATGGATACCTACCATAAAGCATTGAGATGTTATGTTTCAAAATGGCTGAAACTTGAAAACTGTCTGACTGAACTTCTTGCTGATTTGATAGTAGTAAGGCATATATTTGGATGAGTGTGTGTCATCAGGGAACAGTTTCCTACAAATATGATTAATCAATTTAAGGAAGGAACCTGAACGATCAGTACTGTCCAAATTAAGGCACGTATGAGCAAACCGTGCTGTTAGTGCAATAGAAAAGCGCAAGAAGAATGCACAAACTTTTTTTTTTTGTATTTGAAGTTTCGGTCTTTCATTGTCACTGTTGAACAAACCTCGAGTCCTGCTTACAAGATGAAGAAAAGCAGTCTCTGCCTGCCTCGTCTTCCGACTGAGAAACAAACGAGAAAGGAGCTGCCATTCAAAACCGATTGCTCAAGAAGTTTTGGTCAAGACGTATGTGTTGTAACCAAAGAGTTCGACAATTACATTTAGTTTTTTTACAGACCCAACGAAATAATAAAATCAGATGTTGATGGGTACTGCTGGCAGATGACCTTGCTGTGTTGCAACCTGGCTTTCAGGCCAAACTTGACGTTGCTCTGCTTTGCTCTACTCCAAAGCTTATCTTGTAGCTGATGTTTTACCTGAGTGTCTGTACACAATGCAAAGGATGTTGGAATTAGTTTAACAAAATCGTCCAGCCGTGAGTCGCAGGTAAACCGCTCAAGTTGAATTAGAATGCAGATATTCATAAAGCAAAGAAAACCGTTACACTTTCAGAGAGACAGTCCAACGATTGTAAGTTGTTCCTTCTTCCGAGACAGCAACTGATATAAATTTAAACCCAGAGACGTCGTTCAAATCAGTGTGCTAGAGAACACCCGGCTTTTAGCAGAGTGGCGGAAATTGTTGAAAACGGAAGAGAGAAATCTCTAGATATAACTTAGGTTTTAAATTGATTGAATTGAAACATTGGCTCTGCGCTGAGTTAGCGTTGAAACATGGGTTGTGCATAGCTACTGACAAGACCTTTAGATCACTCTCTGAGAACCAAATGCTCTTGCGTTGAGAGTCAATGCCTACAGCATATGAAATAGCGAATTTCAGTGACAGAACATAATAATGTCAAACGATGTATTCATTTTTTTAAATCCTACTTTTGCATGACGATACTTTTCATTGCAATGTCTCTCTTTCACTACTAAAATATGTGTCCTCGCATTACCATAGCCCCCCCCTCCCCCCCCCCTCCCCCCCCCCCCCCCCCCCCCCCCCCCCCCCCCCCCCCCCCCGTGTTGTCAGTTCTAGCCCTCGAACTTCAGCCGTAATCAAATGTATTCAATGTCAGCTCTAGATCCTGTAATTTAAAATCATTGAGTTCAAACTCGACGAGTAATGTGGATGTTTTTATATGCTTTTACATTTTCAGTGTGTGTGTGTGTGTGTGTGTGTGTGTGTGTGTGTGTGTGGAAATTGGATGTTTTGTTCAGAAATAAAGTTTAGTCGGACACTTCGAGATAATCTCTCTCTCTCTCTCTCCTCTCCTCTCTCTCATCTCTTCGTCTCTCTCTCTCTCTCTCTCTCTCTCTCTCTCTCTCTCTCTCTCTGGCGAGAGAGAGAGGATTATTATGAGAGGTTGTGTTTATTATGAATTTTTCTTAAGCTATTAACTCTATACCCCCGCGAACATA
>JADBJO010003765.1:8072-13072 GCA_016801955.1 Conus betulinus
AATTAGACAAGAAAACACGCGAAGGGAAAACACACGAAAGAAAGCGTTCGAGGGAGATGGAGGAGGGGTGGGGGGGGGGGGGGGGAGGGGGAGGAGGCGTTGTGGGGTAGAGGACAATCGCAGTGGAGGGGAATGGTGGTGGGGGTGGTGGGTGTGGGTGTGGGATTAGACGGGCGGAGGGAGGGAGGGGCGGGTGGTGGTGGTGTGGAGGGGAGGGGGGGGGGGGGTATCAGAGAGGCGGATGACATGAAGCTGAAGCGAAATTGAAAACGGTTCCTAGAACTGGACAAGAGACAAACCGATGATGCTCTCGTTGAACAACGATGGAATCAAATCGATCACAGTATCCTGTATTTTTTGGTGTGTTTTAATTTTTTTTTTTTTTTTAGGTCTGCGACTACACTGGTCCATCTTGATTAGTTGGTAATACATATCCTACATAGACCTGTTTTAAGCCAGCTACAACACAACCACCTGTAAAGTACGTGAGCGAAAGAGCAGACTAGTGGGGTGGTGTGGTGAGAATGAGAAACGACCGGACAGGTAACGAGTTTCTTACTAGATTAGGCGATCCATTTGTAGGACCAAGTCTACTATACTTGACACGGAAACTGAGTAAACTTCACCACGGTTTTTCTTTCATGCATTTGTATACTAAAATTTGGTATGAATCACATTTATCAGATACGGGTTTCTGTCGCCACAAAACATAAAAAAATTGTTTCTGTTTACCCGTAAAACATCAGTTTCTGGTTCTGCGCCTGCTTATCTTCATTAGCGTCTTCAAACTTCACGCTCCATCTTGATCCTGTCGTATGGGAGCACAGACGCCTCTGAAGGCAGGATCAGTTGTCCTCAGAGCAGCTGTCATCGATGTGAAAAACAGCGAAACCAGGGAAAACAGTGACCATTGCCCTTGTTCCCGAGAATCACCCAGTACCTTTCTTCTGGGTCATGTCGCTTTCTTTGGGGTGGACAAACCGTGGTGCCTCGAATCACCCAGTGTCTCCCTGTTTACCCATAGGATGAGGAATCACACTTTTGTAATGTAAATGTAATGCAATGTAAAAGGATATTTGTAGAGTGCTTTACCTCGCAGCGAGAGCCCAAAGCGCATATTACAGAAACATGATAAAATACTAATTCTAACTCAAAGCAAAGCACACACACACACACACACAACACACACACACACACACACACACACACACAAACACACACACACACACGAGCGCGCGCACGCACGCACGCACGCACGCACGCACGCACGCACGCACGCACACACACACGCACCACACACACACACACACACACACACACACACACACACACACACACCCACACACACACAAACACACGAAAAACAAAAAAACACGCAAACACAGACAGGGCATATTACAGAAACATGATAAGATACTAATTCTAACTCAACACACACACACACACACACACACACACACACACCCACACACACACACACACATGAAAAAACAAAACACACACAGACGCAGACAGACACACGAGCGCGTCAAAACAAGCAGACTCGCGCACAGAGATAAGTGGGGATAATATCGTTAATCATCCGGGGGAAAAGATGATGTGTCTTTAGGGAGGTTTAAAAGTCTTTAAAGAGTCCGTGTTTCGCAGAGAAGAGGGCAAAACCATTCCACAGAGCAGGTTCCAGGTAAGAGAGAGATCTTAGCCTGAAGTTTTCAGGCGAGCAGAGGGAAGCCGAAGCAGACGAGAATCGGTGGATGAGCGTAAGTTGCGAGACGGAACCTAGAGATAAAGGAGGTCAGAGAGGTAGGAGGGAGCCAGATTATTCAGTGTCCCTATGTTCTGTAAGATCATGGCAACTACCTCTGTTTTCTTCACAGAGAAAAAAACAAATAACCTCGAAGAAAACACCATAGCAAGGAAATCAGTTACAATCGCTGATTTCCTCGAAAAGCGCATCAATATTTCTGTTTGGCAATGACTGCGAAGCTAGAAATGGGGTCAGCCAATTAAGGAAAAACAGCAGTAATCCCTAGGATCACGAGTCTGTCTGTTCCTTTTGGGGGCTGTTCTCCTTTAAGGATGGCAATTGTTTTCCCCACAATACTCAGGCGAACAATGGCACTCCTCACGGACAACAACGCTGATAACTGCTTTTTCCTGGAAAAAAAAAAGGGAGAACAGTTCTGATCTTTTGGGAAAGGACAATAGCAATCATCCTGTGTTCGATCTTCTTCAAGGATAACCACATGACATTGTTTGCTCGAAGAATGATACCTGTTTCATAGGAAAAAAACAAACAAACAAAAAAAAAACCAAACAAACTGTCACTGGCTTGTGCGGCCAGAATGCTCCCACACAGGTAGTTCCTCTGTTGATACCCGCATCTTCTACATTCCTAACGGATGCTAAAGAAAGTCGCGGGGCCGCGCGGCTCTCTGTTATATTGGCCCTGTCGACTGGAACAGTCTTTTTCTTCCTTGTCATGGGCAGTCTGTGTCATTATTCAAAGCTGCATTTCAAACCCATTTCTTTCGTTGCAACTGTAATTAGCTCTTCCTGCGTGAATGTCTGTGTGTTCAGGTCAGTGTCAGTGTCAGTGTGTGTGAGTGTGTGTGATGTGTGTGTGTGTGGGTGTGTGTGTGTGGTGTGTGTGGTGTGTGTGTGTGTGTGTGTGTGCTTGTGTGTGTGTGTGTTAGGTGTGTGTGTGTGTGCGTGTGTGATCATCAATGCTCGTTTAAGAATACACACACAGATGTGGGTGAGAGTGAGCGAGGAGAGTTGGTATTGATTTGACAGAGGATTGGATGAGGATGGAGACCGAAGAGAATTAGAAGAGAGGCGAAGCGGGAGAGGGCGGAGGTAGAGAGGGTAAGAGGAGTTGAGGTAGAGCGGACGAGAAAGAGGAGGAGAGAGGGTAGAAGAGGAAGAAATGCGAGGAGAGAGCAAGAGGGCGATGGGCAGAGGAGTAGCAGATGGATCGAGGAGAGTGAAAGGGATATGGAGAGGAGAGGAGGAGAGAGAGAGAGGGGGGAAGGGAGTGAGAGAGTGAAAAAAAGAGGATGAAGAGGATGAAGCGAGCTGAAGAAGGACTGGCGAAGAGAGTCGATGAGATGACGCGAGAGCGGAGAGGCAGAGAGAGCGTAGAGATGAGAGAGGAAAGAACTAGGAAGGCGAGGAGACAGAGAAAAAAAAAAAGAGCAGGAAAAAAAAAAAACAAGAGGGAGGAGGATGGAGGAAGGATGAGGAGGAAAAGTGAAAAGGGGGGAGAGCGAGGGGGAGGCGAAGGAGAGAAAAAGGAGAGAGAGACGAGAGAGGATGGAAGAGGAGGGAAATGGAAGATCGCAAGAGAGAGGAGAATAGGGAGCGGAGGGAGGAGAAGGAAGAGGGAGAAAGGACAGAGAGAGAAAAAGGAGGCAAAGGAGGAGGAGGAGGAAAAAGAGAAAAACAGGGTAGAAGCGCGAAAGAGGGGAGGGAGAGAGGAGAGAGATGGAGAAAGGAGAGGGCAAGAAGGAAAAAAAAGAGGATGAGAGGAGGAAGAGACAGAGGACGAGAAGGAAGACGAGAGGATAGAGAAAGAAGGAGATGAGAGAGGTGAGAGAGTGGAGAAAGAGAGAGGAGGGAGCGGAGAGACGTGAGAAGAGAGAGGAAGAGAGAGCGGAAAGAGAGTGGGAGGGGAGGAAGGGAAGGAGACTGGAGCGAAGACTGAGGAGAGAAGGGGGCGAAAGAGGAAGAGAAGAAGAGAGCCAGGAATTAGGATGAGTGAAGGAGCAGGCGAGGGGGGGGAAGGAGAGCAAGTAGAGAGGGAGAAGTAAGGGTAGAGAAAAAGGAAGAGGGAGGGATGCAGGGAGAGAGGGAGGTGGAACTGGGGAGAGGAGAGAGGGGGAAGCGAGGATGGAGGAAGAAGCAAAAGGGAAGGAGTAGGGGAGAAGGAAAGCCGGAGGGAGGGGGAGAGGGAGAGGATCAAGGTGAAGAGAGAAGGCGAGGGAGTAGAGGAGGGCGGAGGAGAGGGAGGAGGGGAGAGAAGGGGATAGGAAGAGAACGGAGGAAGGGAGGAGGGAAGGATGGAGGAGGAGGGATCGAGGCACGGAAGGGAGAGAGAGGAGGGGACGTCGAGCGAGGAAAAGAGAGCTAGGCGAAAGGAGGAGAAGAAGAGGAGAAAAAACAAGAGTAGTATCAAAAAATAGAGAAAATGGAGGAGGGAGGATCGAGGAGGGAGAGAGGAGCGGGAGAAGAGAGGGAGGGAAGAACGACGGGGGCGAGGAGTGCTGTAAAGAGAAGGAGGGGAGGAGGAGAAGAGAAAAGAAAGGGGGAGGAGAGAGAGAGAGAGAAAAAAGCAAAGAGGGGTGGGGCGGAAGAGTAGGAATGGAGGGAGGAGAGCAGGAGAAAGAGGGAAGGAGAAAACAGAGGAGGACGGAAGGAGGTGGTCTAGGGAGAGGGAAGGAGAAGGGAGGGAGACAGAAAAGGAGAGAGGCGGGAAGGAGGGCGAGGAGTGATCGAGAGGAGAGAGGGAGAGAGGAAGAAAAAAGAGGAGGGGAAGAAGCGAGGAGGGAGGTGCAAACAAAAGGAGAGGGTGAAGAAAAGGAGGAGGGGAGAAAAGGAGGAGACCAGGGAGGAGGGAGGGGAGAGAGAGAGGAGGGAGGGGAGGGCATAAGGAGGAGAGAGGAGAGGAGAAGAGAGATGGAGAACGGGAGAAGAATGGGGGCAGAGGAAGAGACGGGGAGGGGAAAGAAGAACACGAGATTAGGAGAGGGAGGAGGCGGGAATGGGAGGAGAGGAGAGGAGGCGAGAAGGAAGAGGAGAGGAGAGGGAGAAGGTAGGAGGAGAAGGAATGAGGGGGAGAAAAAAAAGGGAGAAGGGAGGAAGAGGGGGGAGAAGGGGGAGAGAGAGAGGGTGTAGGGTGAGGGTATGAGGACAAGAATGGAGGTTACATGTAAGATGATGCTGGGAGTGGGAGTTAACAGAGGGGTGGGGGGGGGGGGGGGGGGGGGGGAGGCAAGGAA
>JADBJO010003765.1:23072-28072 GCA_016801955.1 Conus betulinus
TCTCAAGTAGTTTGATTGAGTACAACACAGGGTGATTTAGAAAGTTTCATAAATTTGGATTGCTGTGCTACGTCAGGATTCCTGAACATACCTGAGCACTCCATGATCGTCTACTGGCTGCCTTGCGCCATGGTTCTTGAACTTTCTATTTCATGGTCTAAAAATAACTGAGAGACTAAGAGAACGAAGAATGGTGAAGAGATCGGAAGTGAAAGTGGAAAAAGAACATGATGTTTATTTTGGGACTGGTGTGATGGTCATTGAGTGTTGATTTGTAAATCTTCTGCTGTTAATAGAGACTGTGAACGAGTTATCCGAGTCGACGTGTTCTCTGTCCGGATCGATTCACCATCAGATCAGGACAAACCCTTTTGTCAGGTCGCCTCAATCGGCCTCAGCCTTGACCTCAACTCTAGCCGTAACCCTAAAACACTAATCTTATAACCCTAACCCTATCACTAACCCTTCCCCTAACCGAAGCCTGGAACCCTAACCCTTAACTTAACCATCGACCCCCAGAATCCTAACTCTGACCCTAACCCTAAAACTAGAACTCTAACCCATAAGCCCTTACCATAACCCTTATACTAGAACCCTAACCACAGAACCCTATTTCTGACTCTAATCCTAGCCCTAACTGTGACCCTAATAATAAACAGAACTCTAACCCAAACCCTAATCCTGTCACCCTAACCCTAAACCTTAACCCTAGAACCCTAACCATAAACCCTAACTCTAACCCAAACCCTAATCCTAACCCTCACCCTAACCCTAACCCTAATCCTAACCGAGATCGCCCTCGGACTACTCTAGTGCCATTATTACTCTGTGATAAAGCAGTAGCCGTCTTCAATAGACAAGTTGAAAGGCTGGTTCTCTGAATGTGTTAGATTAAAAACGGGTAATACTGAACATCACCGAAATGATGCAGCGGCTGGGCAGTGTACACGCTGGCAGGTGGCCTCGAGGGACTCACCATTAACAACTTCCTGTAGAAAGCCAGCACTGGGACTGTGACAAAGGTGATCCTGTCTGTGCCTAAGGATCGCGAAATCCAACAAACACCGTGGAAGAAATGTTACAAAAAAGAAAGAAAAAGGAATGGGGAAAAAAAAAGAAAAAGGAAGAAAAAAAAAGAAAAAAAGGAAAATGTGGTTGCTGGGGAAAAAAAAAAAGTGTAGTCCCTATATGTTAGCACGCATGAGAGGACAGGTGTGACAGGGACCAGAAATGAAATGGAGAATGGGGGAGAACGGAGAGAGACAGAGAGAAAGCGAAAGCGGAAATCGCCTTCCAGACCCACCAGAAAGGGTCGGGTCCATCACAGCTGATAGGCTGTCGTCAGGGCAGAGGCGGAGTCAGTCAGATGGAAAACAAATGTCGGGGGGAAGGGTATTTATGCATTTCGTGTTCAAGTGGACGGACATCTTTTACTTTTTCTTTTCTCTTTCAACAGCCGTTACTCTCACACCGATCGTTCTGGTTTCCCCTTCACAGCTGCATCATCCTTCTGCCTGTCGCAGCCTCGGCACCGGCTGTCCTTAGGGAGCTGTTGATATCAAGTCGCTGTAAGGCAACTCACCGGAGGATACCCTGCACTGTTGCCGAGTCGTTTCGTTTCTTGGACAGAAATCCCCTTTTCAAGCCGCGCTCCTGATGTCGGTTTGACGATGAACTGAGCGGGTCCCTATTCCAGGTTCTTGCCTGCTCCCACCCAGCCTTAAACGATGTCTCATGAAGTAAATGATGACAGTTTGAATCTATTTTTAGCCTCAAAGATACATGGTAACAACAGATTAGCTCAATTCATTTTTTGTAAGATAACTGGATATCAAATCATAAAACAAAACGCGACACTAGATGCTTCTGAAATATCCGAATAATAATACCACTGCTATCACTGCTACTTTTACAGTTTCACTACCACTACTACTACTGCTGCTGCTGCTGTTCAAGATAAGAAGAGAAGGAAGAAAAACAGGGAGTAAAAGAAGGCAATGCAGGTCTGGTATCTTAATTACATTGTAGAATAACATAGAGTATTTGTCTTGACAGTAATAAGCTTAATACATTTTTTTTTAAATCAGAAACCGTAGTAGGAATGACACACAGGTTCCAATGTGCATTCCGTGTGTTCAGGACAGCCGTGGATTGGCTTGTGTCGGGAAAAATTTCCTCATGTCCTCAAAGCATCGACTTTTTTTTCCAGGTGAGATCAATGACTGCTCGTGGTTAATTTCAACATGCCCGTGGGGGGTTGCTTGTCCATTTTGGGGTTCACAGTTCAGCAGACGATAGAGACCATCCCCCCATCAGATGCCAAAGGAAGAAATGATGAATATGTAGACGAAGAAATGGTGAATATGTAGACGAAGAAATGGTGAATATGTAGACGCGCTGTAGCAGGAGCACAGCAGGGCAATGTGTCGTCCTGCTAAAGAAGACTCAGTCGTTCTAGAGTCCATAACATTAACCAATCGGAACAGATTCTCATTCTGACCAATCGAAACACAGCTTCCTAAGTTGCTGGCTGATTCTCAAACGTCTGCGTATCATAATAATAGCACATTCAATGTAGATTGTAGCCTTCTTGTCATTATGTTATTTATTTACAATTGTTCACTTTATGAAACAATCACTCCTAAGGAAGGACAGCGTCTATTATCTTTCTAGTAGGCCTGTTTTGAAAACTCCCTTTTCTTTTTAATTTAGTAAGCAAATATTCGACTTACTTCGGCAAGACGATTGATCCACTCCATGCTGAACTTCATGACCGGAAGTAAATGTCCCCGACGCCTGTCGAAACTACCTTGCCCGCAAGTTCACACCAGGCCCAGTGAAGCGTGCCTTCCACAGCTGGTTATCCCTACCACTTCGGACCCTGCCTTACAGGTAGGTTTTCACGAGGAGGGAAGGCAAAACCGTTCAGATTTAACAGGAGATCATTGAACAGTTTGTTGGCTAACGGCTTAAAAGTGAAATAGCACGTCATCTGTCTGAGCTGAAGAATGAACAGGAGTCTGCATGAACGTTAACTCTGGAGGTTAAAAGAGAAGCTAATCTGACTTGATTGTCTCCAGCAGGGTCAAACTCGGGACCGCTGGATCAAGACAGCAACGCTCTATCCACTGGGCCAAACAACCCCCCTCGCCAGTCTGGTAGACTGAAGGAAAAGGAGAACATAAAGATTGCACTTCATCAGCAATAACACACCTGGAGACATCAAAACCATCTGACGAACCTCTAAATAGACATGTATGTGTATGTGAACGTGAGATAGTCCAGCAGAAACCAAGAAGGACTGGGGGAAGGAAGTGCGAGAACCAAGAGAAGAAGAAAAACGACTGAATCCTTTGTTTAACGTCTAGTCACGATTGTGATTTCATTGGAGAGAGAGAGAGAGAGAGAGAGAGAGAGAGAGAGAGAGAGAGAGAGAGAGAGATCGGCAGTGCGTAGATGGTGGGTGAGGAAACTAGTAGAGGTAGAGAAAGCGGGATTCCTCTCCAAAGCCCAGTGCCATAAAAATAGTATGGGTTCAGTCAGTACATACTTTTCGTCTATGGTCAACCCAAGGATATCTGAGAGAGTAAACACTATGACAGTGTCATGGGGCGTAGAGATGACATGGTAGTGTTAGGGATTGCAGAAACAACATGGCAAGTTCATAGAGTGGATACGATATAACAGCGAAGAACAAAAAAGATCGGAGAGAAAACAAAAAAAGCGAGCGAGATAAAACAAAAAAAAAAGTCACATTGTAGGAAACAACAACAATAACAACAGCAGCAGCAACAACAACAGCAGCAACAACAACAACAACAACTGCAGCAACAGCAAAGTGTTTCATGCGTATATAGGTGCCGGCTGGTGAAACCTAGTTGGTCAAATTCAAATTTCAGGAGGCACGGTCTTTCAGGAAATGATGTAAACCACACATTTCGACCCTCCCAGCCACATACAGACTTCAACATAAGTTAAGGACCACTTGCAATCTGTCTGACAAATGCAACACGCGCGAAAAACCAAAAATGTTCATGTGTACAGATATTTAATTGCAACCCTTGTGAATCAAATTAAAGCAATTTCATTTGATTGCGTAATGTTTTTGCAATGATAAAGCAATGTAAAGAGACCCACCCTGGGAAAAGAAAATCCACAAACATGTTTCTTAATCTGTTCAAAAACGGATGTGTCCACCCTGCGCAGCAACACAATCGAGACAGCGTTGCCTCATGGGGTGGATGGTGTTTGCGATGACGGCCTGGGGATGTTTTCCCACTCTGTCGCAGGCAGGACGTGCAGCAGCTGTTCCCGATTAGCTGGACGTGGGCGGTTTGCATGGACTCGCCGGCCAAGTTCAACCAGATGTTCTCGATTGGATTGAGATCTGGACTGTTCGCAGGCCATGCCATCCTGGTGATCCCAGCTTCCTGAATGAAAGTGTTGACAGCCCTGCAGCGGTGTGGTGTGGCGTTGTCATCCTGGAGGACAGCTGGGGTCCGATCTGCTGGAAGGTCGCTGTGACCAGAGGCTGTAAGATCTCCTGCAGGTAGCGCGCTGCCCATTGAGCATGCATGCAGGAGTCTGATGCCTCCCCCCAAACATAATGAAGCCACCTCCAAAAGCAGCCGCCTCCCTGGATAGCATCATCTTGCAGCTGCTCCTGTGGGCGCCGCCACACCCTGATGCGGCCGTCTTTGGGGCTCACCATGAAGCGCGATTCGTCGGTGAACAGGACATGGCCCCAGTGAGCACGAGTCCACCTCAAATGGTCCTGGCACAAGCAAGTCGGCGTGCCCTGTGACCTGCAGTCAGCATGGGCTTCTTCACCGGACGCCTGGAACGCAAGGCGGCGGCATGTAGGCGACGCCGAGTGGTCTGCCCGCTTACTGCTGTGTTGGTGGAAGCACGCAGTTGCTGACTCAAGGCATTGGCGGT
This sequence comes from Conus betulinus, assembly GCA_016801955.1. NCBI lineage: Eukaryota > Metazoa > Mollusca > Gastropoda > Neogastropoda > Conidae > Conus > Conus betulinus. The sequence goes on from JADBJO010003765.1 coordinate 28,011, forward strand.
GGTTGTCCTCTCCCGAGGGGCCTGTCTGCAGAGGTACGGTCCTCAGGTTGTGTGGTTTTCTT